>JACVVK020000061.1:545000-552500 GCA_018292915.2 Batillaria attramentaria
AAAAATGTCACAGTCACAGAGTTTTCAGCGTCCCTAAAAGCCCTATAAAAAATCAAGGGCAGCCTGATTTCACAGCTCAGTTAAATATTGGACACTGAGCGAGAAAGATCGTGCAGCACTCAACACCCGCTAGACACTGTAGCGATGCGTCTCGCTCAATTACCAAAAGCACAATGATGTCACGGAAAACTCACGCTCTGGTTTTATCAGGGTCTCCACAGACCTGAAAAACTCTGCACCTGTGACAGAGTTGCCTGGATTATGCACATGCAGTCAAACGAGTCGCAGTTTTAAAAAATGTCTAAGGCTTTTTTGTTGAGATTGCAGGCCTTTGAGTGATCTTGCTTACATTGCCATATAATAGCCATGTTGGATAGAAGGCGTTAAACATTTCAGGCTATTAACACTGGTCTTTTTACGACGGGTTTTATTTTCACTGCGGGGATTAAAGTAGTTCCATTTAGAGCGGCCGTTTTAATTTTAGTAATGTTAATACTGTGATAAAATGATTATTTTTCCATGCACCTTCAGCTTCGGAGAAGTGTTCAGAGGTGTTGGTGAAACAGCTTCCAGTATGACTTCTAGATATGCAGATTATAATAAAATCTACATAATCTTAAGTCGGGTAAAACAGTAAACAGTAAAATGTTCATTGGTCCCAAAAATCAGTTTATCTTGTACAAAACACAAAATTATTCTTGAAAAAAAAAATACGAAAAATCGGCATTATATTTTTTCAAAGAAAACATCCGTTTACATCGTTGAACGACAGCACCTTAATAGCACGGTCCATTAAACTGATTTTAGGAGTCAGTGTAAAGGGTTGCACTGTGAAGACAGGAAAAGTTACATTTCGGTCAGAGCTCGGGTGTGGTACACAGTCTCACGATGTCAGCGGCAAATCCGGCTCTGGGTATTTCTTTCATTTGAGTCACGAATCGAGGCAACAAGAAACGCCAATCAAATTCTGAAGCCTACTCGTCTCTCTTACAAGCATCTCTCAAGGAATGATTGTTTGCTCTGTGTAGCAGGAAGTAAACAGACTGTTCTGTCGTGTTGCTGGTGCGTGGCAGGTGGCTGCGTTTTGTATTGACCTGAAAAGGCAAACTGACAACTCCTACAGCCGGGTTCTCTGAAAATGTTTGTTTGTTGGGTTCTCGGAAAATGCTTATTATTTGTTTTTCCTGTATTCGACACTGTTCAACGCTTCTTGTGCCACTGATAAAATCACTTGAAGCCTTTACCGCATTGAAAAGTAATACTTTCTCTGTGTGTGTGTGTGTGGGGGGGGGGAGGGGGGTGTTAGTGCTGTTGGTTTCATCATAATGAATTATGTTCATTTCTTTTGTCCATATTTTTTAACTTAAGCCACCTAGTAAGCCCCCTCCTTTTTCCGCAAGGGTTGGAGGGGGGGGGTGTGTTTAACGTCCTTTTCCATCATGTATATTCTGCAAGGACTCTTCAGCAATTAAAATCAAATTCAAACCAAATAGCATGACTCTAAAACTCCGCCAAACCACGCAAATGAAACCAAACCATAATAAAACAAATGAAAACAAAACAAACGATATGAGGTGACCTCTCTTCTAGTTTATTTCAAAATAAAAAGGACACATTTTAAAATCAAGTTTTTAATTCGATACGTACTACCACATATACAAAACTAAACGTAAATGTTCAGCAAGCACAATTGTTGATGAAATTGTTTAGTAAACATTCGGTCTGTCTACAGGTTTTAACTGCATCTCTTCAAACCAGTTTTGGATCTAAGATACACGTACTTCGATACAGACATTCAAATGACATCTACTGAGTTCTGACCACCATCCCCATTCCCACCCCCCCAAACCCCACCACCACCCCACCCTCACTCATCCCCTCCCCCCCCCCCTACACACACACTCCCACCTCCTTCTTATTGGAAAAGAAGGAAACGGTTTTACACACCAAAAAAATTAAATAGCCTGCGTCAGAAAGAAGCAAACACTAAATAGTAAAAAAGAAATGAAATTTTAGGACAGCTCAGTAGTCTCGTAGACTCCGTCTGTTGCAGGTTCATCCTGGGGAACGTCCGTGTTGTTTCCATGTCGGTCTGATCTTGTTCCTGTAAAATTGAAATATTGACTGAACTGATGAAGAATAATGTACACCACAAACGCCTTCATGAAAATAAGTCGTAATTTCTTTTAGATCAACACAATTCTTCAGAATGTCAGGGTTTGTTTCCTTCTTTGTTTTGGTTGGTTTGCTTCTTAGTTGTTGTTTTTTGTTTGTTTGTTTGTTGTTAATGTTGGTTGCAAGGGTGTTGTGGTTGAAACTGGCTGGTCGTGGTTGTGATGTTGGTGATCGGATGGATAGTTGGTTGGGGTTTTTGTTGATGGTTTACGTTTGTTGTCGCTGTTTGTTTGTTTGTTTGTTTGTTTGTTTGTTTGTTTGTTTGGGGGATTTGTGGGTGTTTTTGTTGAGGTGGTTTCTGTTGCTGGTGTATGGCTTTTGAATTGAGCAATCGAAAAGGACAATCATATGAACACATTAAAAGACAGATAAAACAAACACAAGACGGGTAAACACTAAAAAAGGATAAAACTGATGTATCTCACATCACTCCCTTTCCCCCTCAACCCTTCCACCCCCCCCCCACCCCCCATCCCCAACACACACACACACACACACACACACACACACACACACACACACACACACACACACACACACACACCAGCAGAACGTCATGGCACAGCTATTGAGAGTTAAAGAGGTGTGATTTGAGTCGGGACTTAAATGATTTCTTGTTTGAGCTGTTTCTGATTGAAAGAGGGAGCTAATTATCTCCAAGTAACAGGGGCCTGGTAACGAAAGGAATGCTGACTGAATGATTTAGATCTGCAGGAGGGAATCTGGAATGTGTAGAAGACGAATGCAATTGTCAAAGTTAATAACACGATGAATCTTAGAATCTTTAGATATTCTGCTGAGGCTAACCTTGACTCCGTTGACCACGCGTGACACCAGAAACACTGAGAGCCGTGTAGTTCCGGTTATCAGCAGCAAGTTCCGGTTGCAACCTTTCGTATGTTTGTCTGGCGTCTGTCATAGACACACAGTATGTACACTTCAAAGACGGGTGTACAAAATAGTTATATTTTCACATTTCCTTCAGGCTATTTTGTTTGATTAGTTGGGCGACATCTTTGCAAGAAAAAAAACAGACAGTATGAAATATATCCGTTGCGCAATTTTAAAGGTAGAAAATGGTTGATACAAAAAAATCTATATTGGTATTAATTTTTGTCAGCTAGTAATAAGAAAGAAGTTTCCTAGCTAATACGAAATGGATAAGAGGGTGGGTGGGGGTGGGTGTATGGGTGTTTAACGTCATTTTCCACCACATAGGGTGATATCAAAGACGGGGCAACGATGAAAAAGCCAGCACAAATATTTGGCCCCAGCCGGGATCGAACTCACGACCCGAGCAATAGAAGTTTAGAAGGAAATGGATAAGAGAGAAGGAGATGGGGACACAGAAAGAGAGAGAAAGGAGGGAGGGGGGGGGGGGAGTTCGTGTGATGAAAGAAACACAAACCTTGAGTCTGCAAACCGCTGGAGACAGTAGACACAGTAAGCTCCGTGTAGTCCCGGTTATCAGCCAGAGAAGCCGGTTGAAGTCTGTCGTACGTTTGTCTCTCAGCTGACACAGACAGTTTCATTAAACAAGGTAACCACCTCCCTCACAAGAGTTCCTTAGACATATTAACAATTAATAAACCTTTCTGAACAATCGATTGTGCAAGAGAAACACAGAGAGGATTTATTTGTATTATTCGGTGAAAATATCACTCTAGAACAATCTTGAGACGGTACCCACACGAACAAAAATTGTACCTACGTTCATTTCCTTCTTCTCTGTCGTTGATCATTTGGTTTCCTTCTGCAGCTCCTGAAATTGTAACACAAAATACGTGTGATCGAGTGTTGCGGTAATCCAGAGGGCAGTTTAAAAAAACAGACTGGGGTACATTACCTGACACGGGGTCAGGAATGCGAAAGTCTTCCCTCATGCATCAATAAGTCTGTCCAACATGCAGCAATACTAAAGAAAAGTGTCTGCCGAATACGTGAAATAAAGTTGGATTTCCAAATCCAGTTCTGAGGCTCACCGTTGTCTAGCATCACACAACATAGGCACAGTGAAAGCATCTCAAAAGCTGGCACTGAGCCAGCAGAAAGCCTCACACCCCGACGCAAATGTCTAGGGAACTTTCAGCGGTCAACAGACTTAGTAGACGGGACGTTCTCTCTTTCAGAGCCGCACTAATCATTAGTATAGACCACTTCCAGGGTACATACGCACTCACGAGGGAACTGTTTTAAAACATGAGTGAACACGGAAATAGTTCGTCTACAACTGTTCAATCATTCCAGTCCCCGCCCTCTCCTCCCCCCCCCCCCGGCCCCTCCCACCCCTCTTTTCCCAAGACAATATAATGCTTACGTTTCTTTCTCCTGGATATGATAACTAGAACTACGATAACGACGACAATGATGACAACTACAACAGCTCCAACACCACCCGCTACCGCCGCCGTAGGAAATGGCCGGACTGTTTCAAAATCTGATGAATCTGCAAGACAGAGAATACGAGCGTACATTGCTAGAAAATGAAAAGACAGAGAATACGAGCGTACATTGCTAGAAAATGAAAAGACAGAGAATACCAGCGTACATTGCTAGAAAATGAAAAGACAGAGAATACCAGCGTACATTGCTAGAAAATGAAAAGACAGAGAATACCAGCGTACATTGCTAGAAAATGAAAAGACAGAGAATACCAGCGTACATTGCTAAAAAATGAAAAGACAGAGAATACGAGCGTACATTGCTAGAAAATGAAAAGACAGAGAATACCAGCGTACATTGCAAGAAAATGAAAAGACAGAGAATACCAGCGTACATTGCTAGAAAATGAAAAGACAGAGAATACCAGCGTACATTGCTAGAAAATGAAAAGACAGAGAATACCAGCGTACATTGCTAGAAAATGAAAAGACAGAGAATACCAGCGTACATTGCTAGAAAATGAAAAGACAGAGAATACCAGCGTACATTGCTAGAAAATGAAAAGACAGAGAATACCAGCGTACATTGCAAGAAAATGAAAAGACAGAGAATACCAGCGTACATTGCTAGAAAATGAAAAGACAGAGAATACCAGCGTACATTGCTAGAAAATGAAAAGACAGAGAATACCAGCGTACATTGCTAGAAAATGAAAAGACAGAGAATACCAGCGTACATTGCAAGAAAATGAAAAGACAGAGAATACCAGCGTACATTGCAAGAAAATGAAAAGACAGAGAATACCAGCGTACATTGCTAGAAAATGAAAAGACAGAGAATACCAGCGTACATTGCAAGAAAATGAAAAGACAGAGAATACCAGCGTACATTGCTAGAAAATGAAAAGACAGAGAATACCAGCGTACATTGCAAGAAAATGAAAAGACAGAGAATACCAGCGTACATTGCTAGAAAATGAAAAGACAGAGAATACCAGCGTACATTGCAAGAAAATGAAAAAAAAATAACAATGTAAGAAAATATAACGAGTGCTCACGTTTATTTACTTTAAACTTGACGATTTGCCACTTTACAAACTCAGGTTTCAAACTTTATTTCTAATCAGATAACACTAGAACGAGGAATTTCAATAACATGAATGAGATTAAAATGATATCAAATATATACGCCAAAACACAATATTGTGAAGAATCGCAAGCATGTGTAAGTGTTTAATTTAGTAAGTGTTATTTTACAACAAGCTTAACTGACTCTCTTCGACTAGAATAGAGAAAATAGCAGATTTATCAGAAAAGAGATTTATGTTTACACTGTTCTATATAGCAGTCTGGTGAAGAGCTTTGCGGTAAAGTTGAAATTAAAAGACGGTCGATGTCGATTGCATAAATTACGTGGCTTTAGTCATTTTCGGACGACTTGCCACTGCCGGTTTTAGACTCCGGTTTTACACAATTGTTTCCATCTCGTAAAAATGAGATTGAAAAATATCAGCTATACTTTGGTAAGTGTCATATCCCAACCGATTAAACTCACCTGTGGCACCGGCCCCCGTAGTGTAGTGGTTAGCACTTCGGACCATGGACCGGGAGACCCGCGTTCGAGTCCCAGCCGAGGCAAGCGGGATTCGTCCTACCTAGGTCGACTCCTACGCGGAGCGGGTGTGCTATGGGCCAAATGGGGAGGCTGTTGCCACGCAGCCGAGTTTCACCCACTTCACGGGTGCGACTTTGGGGGTGCTTCTCTCGATATCACACGTCTTATGACGTGGATGATTACACGGCCGGCCCCGCAGGTGCCGTAGTTCCCGGGCCTGGTTGATGCCGGGATATTTATGACAGGAAGCGCGGAATGCGGCCCTGTCCCGCAGTCCCAAACCACACGGACCTCCATAGCACCATCCTCATCTCCATCATCATGCATAATAATAATTGTCCCAGCTTCCGAACCCTCCGTGGATTCTACCCATTATCTAGGAGGAACACCACTGGAGCTGACAAAAGAATTGGGGCAGCCCCCCAAAAAAAATCACCTGTGGCTTTGCTTAGGTCAATGCGAACTGTATCAGATGCTTTCAAACCGGTCTGTACATTTGTAGCAGTGCAGGTAACAAGTTTCCCGTCATCACCGTTTGTCGGTTCAAAGACGCAGACGGTGTGAGTTTGACTTTCTACTTGAGAGTCACAAACAACTCCTGTCCAGATGAAGGTAGCGGGTGGATTGATGTGATCAGCATGGCAGGTGAGTGTTGTTCTGTTCATGATGTTCTCAGACTCTATAGTCACTGTGTCTGGGCCATCTTAGCACAAATAAACAAACAATAATCGATAAAAGGCAAAAACAAAACACGGGCTTGATACAGAAGATAAATTTGGGTATATACAGGCCAATATGTCCGTTACCGCTATTGATCAATACAATTGTTTTGTTGTTTGTTTGTTGTATATCAAAAAATACTTGAGACCGCTTCCTCATTGTTTCTCTGGTTTAAATATTTAAGTGACAAGACACGAAACAACCATGCTGGTCAGTATGACTACCGACTGTCCACATTCGGTCGATGAACAAGTATAAATATACAAAAAACCTAGAACTAGTCTGGGACAAAATCAGGACAGTGTTTTAAATTAGTAGAAATATAAACACACAAGCAACTTGTAGCGTGTAGTCTGTAGTCTTCACAATGTTCTGGTCCGGCCTCCATGTCAGCTGACAGGTATACACTGTCCCATCGTCACCACGACGGACAGATGGTAATTTGAGGTCACTCGTATCGGAAAAGTTTGGCCATGAAACAGACGGGGCAGGTTTTTCGGGTTTGGTGGTAGATGGTGTGCACTGGCAGAAGTGAGTGTTGTTTTCCACAGCAAACTCTGAACAGCTGACTTTTGGATCTTTTGGATACTCTGTAAAATGTACGTAATA
>JACVVK020000061.1:562500-715000 GCA_018292915.2 Batillaria attramentaria
TTACATATGTGTGTGTAGTTGACTGGGATACACTCATTTGAATGGAAGGATGGGTGATTTTTTACCCACGGGGTATGGCGAAGGTTAAAAGAAAAAGACAAAGTTCAAATGCTTGAAAATGCAAAAATTGTAGATTTTTTTTTAAAAAAAACACCTTATGTCGTCTATTCCATGACGTTTTGAATACTATATTTTTTTCTCGTAGATATTGAGAGTGCTGTATTTAGACAATCGAATTGTCAGCAAGTCAGCTTTGTGTTAGGGTGTTCACGGAGGTGCAAAAAGGGAGAGTAAAGGCACGAGCAACCTTAACTCACGCATGCATGGTGCATTTGTAATTCAGTCGCCAGCGGGTTTCGGAGATAACATTTTATTGAGCCATTTCTCTACACCTGTCAGACAGGAAAATTGATTCAGGCCTAGTGACCTAATAGATTTCATGACAGTCGCGGTTCTCAGTCTTTCCGTTTCTTCTCGCAGTAAGTGAGGTCAAGGTCATTATAGCTGCCTGTTTAGAATATTGGCATTTTCGCATTCTACAAGCACCAGAGGCAACACCAAAGACCGTAGATAATTATTATCTACGGTCTTTGGCATCACCCTTTGTATGATGATAGACATTGGTAAGACATTTACTGGTGTATTCAGTGACCTTGAGTCAAGGTGAAGGCCATGCGAATTGTCCATGAATAAATGCAACCGTGCAATTTTCTCAGAAAGTAAGAACACCAGAGATACTTACCTGTGCATGATGATAGACCTTTACAGCACATACCCCTCTGAATGACCTCGACCCATTTGTTCACGAACGAAGGCTGCTGCCTCATTCAGCTGACGTTTTCAGATCTGGGGCGGTCGGTGGTCTAGTGGTTAAGAGACTTGTCACCAATGCGAGAGGTCACCGGTCCGAGTCCCACTCGGGGCAAAGAATTTTTCCTTCTCGTATGTGGCACCGTTCATTCGGGCCGATCGTCGGGGGTTCTCTCCGGATACTCCGGCTTCCTCCCCCTCTGCTTTGGAAACGTTCAGCCCATAAAATTTGCAAAATAAATGCTATTCTAAATTCCGAAATTTAAATAGCCGAGCTGACCCTTCGCACCACGTGATTGTAATGTGTTTATGTCCAGTGTGTGAGAGAATGCGTGTGATTCACGTGAGCGTGCGTGTTGGGTTCAGTTCGCGGCGCTTTGAGCCGATTCATGAAATTGGGTAAAGCGCCTATACAATACCCATTATTATTATTATCATTATCTAAATGTTGCGGGTATTTTCTTGAACACCTAGCAATATAAATGCCATGGTATAGACAGGCTAGAGTCTGTTTTGTTTCCATTTTAAACAGACCACTCAGCGGTAAAATTGTCGTTTCTAAATAGAGTTCTTACTGTGGTGTAACATGAATATACTCAATGTAGGACACTCCCACCGAACAAAATTGTAATCAATAGAGAAAAATTAATTAAGAATATTTTAGTGAGGACACCTGTGCACAACCCCTCAGCGGCCCAAACTTACTTGGCAAGAGGAATAGGTTCCTGCATAGCTTACGTAGGAATAAAGTTAATGAGCGTGATTAAGTTTTATGTCATTGGCACTTATGGCTTTCCGAAGGTTTATTTTAGTCTGATTTCGAGTTTTCACTGAAAATTTCACTTGTGTCGAGGAGAAACGGAGAAAATGAAAAACCCGACTGTCACCGGCCCCCGTAGTGTAGTGGTTAGCACTTCGGACCATGGACCGGGAGACCCGGGTTCGAATCCCAGCCGAGACAAGCGGGATTTTTTCCTGCCTAGGTCGGCTCCTACCCAGAGCGGGTGTGCTATGGACCCAATGGGGAGGCTGTTGCCACACAGTCGAGATTCACCCACTTCACGGGTGCGACTTTGGGGGTGCTTCCCTTGGTATGACACGTCTTGTGGATGATTACACGGCCGGCACCGCAGGTGCAGTAGTTCCCGGGCCTGGTGAACGCCGGGATATTTATGACAGGAAGCGTGGAATGCGGCCCTGTCCCGCAGTCCCAAACCAAACGGACCTCCATAGCATCATCTTACCATCATCCTCATCTCCATCATCATGCATAATAAAAATTGTCCCAGCCTTCGAGCCCTCCGTGGATTCCACCCAAGACCTGGGAGGAACACCACTGGAGCTGGCAAAAAGAGTTGGGGCAGCAAAAAAAAAAAAAAAAAAAAAACCCGACTGTCGTGAAATATGTTAGGTCACAAGGCGAGGATCAAGTTCTTTTTGATAAGTGTACGATTGTGAATCCGTAAAACGTTATCGCCGAAAATCGTTGGCGGCTGAATTAGCAAACGCATTGTAAAAAGTGCACCATACCTGTCTATCTGAGTTTAGTTACCTCCACTACAGCACACTTTGTAAAAAATGATTCACGTGTTTCTCCAACGCTGTTATAAATGTTTTCCCCCGTGAATGATATCTGCCATACAGGCTGACAACGCTCTGTGCGTACGTGCGTACGTGTGTGTGTGTGTGTGTGTGTGTGTGTGTGTGTGTGTGTGTGTGTGTGTGTGTGTGTGTGTCTGTCTGTCTGTCTGTCTGTCTGTCTGTCTGTGTGTGCGCATGTGTCTACAGACGTGTACCAGTAGTAAGACCTTCAGCCCACTACGGACAAGGCACGGGTCCCATCTGGCTGGATGATCTTAACTGCACGGGCAACGAGAGAGACGTCTTTCAGTGTTCACATCGTGGTGTGGGCAGCCATAACTGTGACCACAGTGAGGATGTGGGACTCAACTGTAGTCCACCAAGTGAGTTCTGGGTGATGATCCAAAACCTTTCTAGTGTATACGAACACACTTTGTCTTCGGATCTATTTATGACTTAAGCCTGCTCTTAACTGGGCACGGCGCGCGAAACACACACGTGCACATCACAGTCGTTGCGCTCGGTGTGTCTACTACAAAACTATCACGCAAGATTGTATTTATTTTCAGATTTCTAACCAGTTCTGCATATACTTTGTAAGTACGGAATTCTTTCCCATCGGCGATATCCGGTATTGTTTTATCTTCGGCAGTTTCCGGTCGTGATACAGAAAGGTATGCAGCACGGCTTTCTGGCCAATCAAAAAGGTTGAATGAGATCAAAAATCACATGTTTTCCGCTGCTCTGATATCACAGTTCTGTCTACTTCTGTTCTTCCCAGCTCAGATACGGCTTGTTGGAGGAGGCTGGCCTTCAGTTGGTAGAGTAGAGGTCAACATTGGAGGACGGTGGGGCACAGTGTGTGGTCATCGTTTCGGGCCAAGTGATGCCAAAGTCGTGTGCAGAATGCTTGGATACAACGGGTATACGTACAAATTGTATTTCCCGCCGTCCAAAAACTGAACAGAACAGCATTTTTACACTGGATTGAGACTGACGTGTGTGTGTGTGTGTGTGTGTGTGTGTGTGTGTGTGTGTGTGTGTGTGTGTGTGTGTGTGTGTGTGTGTGTGTCTGTGTGTGTGTGTGTGTCTGTGTGTCTGTGTGTGTCTGTGTGTGTGTGTGTGTGTGTGTGTGTGTGTGTGTGTGTGTGTGTTGAAAAGTACTGTACTTTGTGATATCCCTTTTTGTGCTCGGTAGAGCTGCTGGACCAGTCAGAATGGTAACCACTAATCCAGACTAATTCAATTATTTCTGAGGTTTTTTTTTTTATAGAATCATCATCTGATTTGTTGTTGTTGTTGTTGTTGTTGTTGTTTCTTGTTGTTCCCTGAATGAAGTATGTATTTGTGTATTATTGCAGGTCGACACCCACGTCACGTGGAAGTTCATACTACGGGAGAGGGTCCAATCTGATATGGCTAGACAACCTGCAATGCACTGGCAATGAGACGGACCTCCTGCAGTGTTTGTCGTCAGATCAAATAGGCAAGCACAACTGCAGTCACAGTGATGATGTGGGTGTCGATCAAATAGGCAAGCACAACTGCAGTCACAGTGATGATGTGGGTGTCGACTGTCACGTGTCACATCGTAAGTAGGCTCATCTTCACATAACACCGTTTGCCCCTCGTTCACTGATATTACGTAAGTTCGTGTCCTTTCCGAAAGCATAGGGGAGCCGGGGTGGTCGAATGGTAGAGCGTTGGACTTCTAATGATCGGGTCGTGAGTTCGATCCCGGCTGGGGCCAAATATTTGTGCTTGTTTTTTCATCGTTGCCCCGTCTTTGGTCTCACCCTATGTGGTGGAAAAGGACGTTAAACCCCCAAACACCCACCCACTCCGAAAGCATAATTATCTTAATGTCTATTGGAACTTATTCAGGTGAAGGGTATAACTGTTTTTACTGGGTGGGTGGGTGGGTGTGTTTTGGGGGGATTAAGTTTGTACGTGCATTATGAGCTGAGATACGTTGACATAAAGTTTGAGCATAATGAATAAGGTTTGTTTGTTTGTTTGTTTGTTTGTTTGTTGTTTGTTTGTTTGTTTTTGTTTTTTTTTTTGTTTTTTTTTGGGGGGGTAGTTGCTACTGTTGTTTTGTTGTTGTTGTTGTTGTTATTGTTATTGTTGTTGTTGTAGTTGTTGTTGTTGTTTGTTTGTTTGTTTGTTTGTTTGTTTGTTTGTTTGTTTGTTTGTAGCAATCGGGTTCTATCATGATTAAATGAGTGCCTCATGCAAAAAAATAATTGTTTTCAATAATGACAGAAAAATTCGATTTGCGGACCATGGCACATGGCCCATTTGAAGAGAGCTTAGATATTGCTGTCTATCGGGCATTAGGTATTATATTTTACGAATCTACTTTTCCTGGCGTTGTTTTCAACTTTTTCTCTCTCAGATCTGTGCCGGTGATTTCTTACTTTAGTCTGCCTTCGTTTAATTTTAGCCTAATGGTTGCTTGATGGCGTGGGAACGTTATCGAAACGGGACTACACACGTTTTTTTTTTCATATTTTGTCCAATTTCTGTGTGCTAGCTTTTGACAAGGAGATCCGACTGATGAACAAGACCAGGTCGTGGGAAGGACGTGTGGAGGTCTACCATGGCGGACAGTGGGGCACGGTTTGCGACAATAGTTTTGGTGTTTATGAGGCCAAGGTCGTCTGCGGGATGCTAGGTTACACATACTCAGGGTAATGTTCTTAAACAACAATAATAATAATAATAATAATAATTTGTTCTTATATAGCGCAGAAAATCTGCCCAAGAGAACACTCAGTGCGCGCCACACACACACACACACACACACACACACACACACACACACACACACACACACACACACACACACACACGCACATGCAGGCACGCGAACGTGCACGCGCGCGCGCGCGCACACACACACACACACACACAGATGGACACGCACAAAGACACGCACAAAGACACACACACACACACACACACACACACACACACACGGAGGATGTGGGATACAGGGGAGGATACAGTAACAATTTTAGTGGAAAGCTTGCCGAAACAGATAGGTTTTAAGGTGTGCCTTGAACTGTGACAGAGTAGGGAGGCTTCTAAGGGAGACGGGCAGTGAGTTCCAGATTTGGGGAGTAGAATAACTGAAGGAACGTTGGCCATAAGTTTTCAGACTGACACGGGGTATTTTCAATAGTTTCTCAGACGATGAGCGAAGTGAACGGGAGGTTTCATACGTAGTACGCGTGCATGCACCGTTTACTAAGCTTCACAGAAGCCAGTTTATGCTTTGGAACAGTTGCAATTGTGAGTGCACCTGTACGCAGGAAATAGTCTATTTTTATGTTAAGTGAATACGATAAAGTGTCGTCTACAGACTGTGAGAGCGAAATTTCAAACGGATCCAAGGTCTCCCCATCTCAGGGTAATCACCACAACACTGGCTGACCCCTCACTTTTCGCGTCGCATGAAAACCTTCTGTTGGCTCAGTGCTATCCTGTGAAATGATGTGAAATAGTATGTTGTTAGACACCACCAAATGACCTCAGAACAATCTATGAGCATAGGACTATCAGGAGATGGGTCTTTAAATAAAGGTAGTGTATGGTTGATAACTCAGGTTCAGTTCGTTTTGTCTGGCTGAAAAGCGTGTAACTGCAGGCACGTGTTGTCTGGGTTAGTCTTTCAAGCGTATAGTAGAGATTGCACCTTGGGTGTCTCGTGCGGTTTCACCTAAATTTCAACTTCCAGGTCCCAGAATCCAAGTACGAATGGTTCAGCATACTATGGAATCGGCTCGGGTCCTATATGGCTGGACAACGTTACCTGTCTAGGAAACGAGTCGAGCATCTTCAACTGTAAACACCGTCCCCTAGGTGTTCATGGCTGTGGTCATCTACAGGATGTTGGAGTCAACTGCCGACCCACAAGTAAGATTAATATGTTGTTGGTCTTTTCACAAGTTCCACAAAAAAGTTGCGCGCCGTTCACAAGCGCAAGGCTATTTATGGCTGGCATGGCTTTCCTCTCCGCAGGTGGCCAGCGCCAACGCCACGCTATTCGCGTTGCCACTCTATTGGCATTGCATATAATGACCTAATTCCGCACGCTGGACGCTTTCTCCTCTTGTCAGATGTGTCCGGCTCATTGTGCCAGCGTCGCTTTTGGAAGACAGACTTCAGTTCGCTAAAGTAAGACTAATACGTTGTTGGTCTTTTCACAAGTTCCACAAATGACGCATAGTACTAGTATTATATGGTTATGATTAAATCATAATGTATTGTAATACCTCTGTTTATTGTCATCAGTTTCACGAAAAACTCGATTTCAGAACTCAAAATTTAGTGTGAGCGAATGATCTTATATGTGTCCTCTTTCAGTGATGTTGCCAGGATTTTTTTTTCTTCGGCGAGTCAGCCGAAACAGCTATGAAAGTTTCGACCTTTTACAGAAAGTTTCGGCTCTCTCTGCCGAAGCAGTTTCACAAGGTTTTCGACTAGATTCCCTATTGTTACGTGCTCCCTCCACCTCCATGAATTAAAGAAGTTCTGTAAAGTTGCGTTTTCTTGGAAATTAGTTCAGCCTGCACAGGAATCTCGCAGAAACGGACATAATCGAGCCGATTCACTCGTGAAAACTTTGGCTCGGCCAGCCGACATGACAGATTATCGGCTTTTTGAGGAAAAAAAAAAAGATCGGCTTTTAGATGATATCCGACCCCAAACGACGTCCCTGTCTTTATTACTTACGTCGCTTCCTTTTACATCAGGTGGACCCTCAAGAGTGTCGCTGTCCGGCCCACTGCACCATATTACTGACGGTACCAAACCGCTTACCCTGAACTGTACATCAGAGGAGTTCACACCTTCTGTATCTTTCACTTGGAGCGGTCATTCGTTCCCTACAAATTCAGTCACTTCAGCTGACTTCGAGACTTTGACGTTCACACCAACAATTTCAGACGATGGAAAGTATGTGCAATGCACCGTTCGCAACACCGAGAACTCATCGCTTGTGGTTTCACGTTCATATACCCTCAGTTTGAAATGTAAGCAATTTACCTAATTTCATTTTTAACGTTCATGAGTGTGCGTGTATGTTGGGGAAGGGGGAGAAGGGGGTAAGAGGTGGGGTGACGTCTGAGCGCCTCGGACCCAAAAAAAAGTTTCTGATTGTGACAAAGGTCTCTTCTAAGGTGCGAAAAATCCATGGAATGCTGTCGCTCTTGCACCATGAATACTATATTTTTCTAGGCGTACAAGACGCTCCAAAATCGGAATTTAATTGGATTTTCCTTGAACTCCGTACACTAAACACTTGTTTGTTTGTTTGTTTGTTTGTTTGTTTGTTTGTTTGTTTGTTCTGAACAAGATCCGCCTAGCACCGCTCCGGTCATCACCGATTTTTGGGACGGGGATTCCGTCATGGAGGGCTCAAACGTGACCTTGACATGCTCGATCACTGGCGGCAAGCCAACTGTGACATCAGTCACCATTTCCTGTGGGGGTCAAGGACGCACACTGAGCTCTTCGGGAAACCAGGCAGTGGGAGGAACCACTCCTTCCATCAACATCACCATTGACTTTCTGCGAGCCGAGGATGATGGGACAAAGTGTCAGTGTAGTGGAAACTGGACAACGCAACCAAATCTGTACCTTCTAAAGTCATCTGTTACGATCTATGTCATCCGTAAGTGTAGTGTTACTTCAAAAATATTAGTATAATTCGCTTTGGTTTTGTTTGGTTGTCCTTTGTTGTCTTTCTTGCATGATAAGGACAAATAATCCTGCATCCATAAAACTTTGAAGGACAGTGCAAGTAATCATGCTCATGTTTGTTTGTTTGTTTGTTTGTACTCATTTTTTTTTTTCTTTCATGTGATTTATTTTTAACCTCATGCTGGTTTGTGTCAGTTCACCAACCCGTCACACTGCTTGTTTCTTAGTGATTGGATTATGAAAGTAATGGCCGTTATAGGATGAGAGAGAACAAAAGGACTTTTTTGTTTGTTTGTTTGTTTGTTTGTTTGTTTTAGTTTTTTTTTTATCGTATTTTAGGAAAATCAGCGCGTAGTAATACAAAGATGTTTTTCAGCTGCTATCGAACTGAACGTAACATCTTTGACCCTTAACGGCGCACAACATACCTTAACTGTGAACGCCTCTGATAATACATCTGTCACCTTGAGCTGTGCAGCCAGCGGGCGGCCCAAGCCGTCCATCCGTGTGGTGAGAGTGGACACTGGACAGCCGTTAGAGGTGGACACTTCACACACCAGCGGTCAGGATGAGAATGTCCACCAGTACACGCTGACCACGTCCGCTCGCTGTCAGGATGCCGCCATCTACAGATGTGAAGCCAGCAACTGGAAGGGACATAATGAGAAAAACGTAACCCTTTACGTGAATTGTGAGTACAGTATTTAGGCTCTGATTGTAAGTCTTGCTGAGTACATATTATATTATGATGGCGAGGATGAGGCGATGCTACTATGGAGGTAAGCTGTACTCAGTTGGAATGACGTCTCAGTCGGTATTCAAAGCAACAACCATTGCCCCAGTGGAGAAGGGTTTCAGTTTCTTTTTTTAAATATTGTTGTGGTTGCTCTTCTGTTTTATTGTGTTTGTTGCTGCCACAACATCTGCGCGCTAGCCGTCTTTTGCTCTAGTTACTAACTTTTATGTTGTGTTCAGGGCTTTTGTAATCCATAACCTTTAACAAACGATAATTTTACGCTTTCTCTTTCATTTTTCAAATAAGGTGCCCCGGGCTTCGCAGAAATGAGTAATCTTAGCACTCCCGAAAACCAGCCGCTCCTGATTGAGTTGGAACCACAAACAGATCTTCTGAAGGCGACCATCCAATTAATGGCGTACCCTGCACCTGTTTTGGTACATGTGGCATTCGTTGGTCCGAACATCACGTCTGACAACACTGAACACGGGGGAGAAGAAGTAGACAGCAACTCGTTCCTCCTCCTGTGCGAGGCATCCGATGTTCTGTACGACCAAGTTTGCTCCATTTCAGTTCTGAATGTAAAGGTTCTCGACGCCGGCGTTTACCGACTGACAGTTGAGAATATGGCTGGTGACTTCAGCTTCTATGTCAAGCTGAACGTGCATGCTGTGACTGAGAAAGGTAAACCAGAAAGTGTCCATGTCGTGTGTGAGGTTAAAATCTTATTGCCCACATGCACGAAGTATTTACATATAAATGAAACTCTCTCTCTCTCTCTCTCTCTCTCTCTCTCTCTCTCTCTCTCTCTCTCTCTCTCTCTCTGGTTAAGGCTGGATTGAGAGATCTGGACTAATGAATAATTAGTTTACATAATACGGCAAAATTGTGTCATCATTTCACATATAGAATAAAACATTGTACTTCTGAACATGCTGCAGATGATGACGACAGTTCAAAAGCCAGAATGTTCATCTATATCGGTGCTGGAGCTGGTGGTTGTGTAGTCCTCATCATCGTTGTCGTTGTCGTCGTCGTGTTCATCAGAAGACATAAGAGTAAGTCACATTCCTTAGTACTTATCTCTGTCCCAAAGTTCCCATGCATCAATACAAATACACATTCAGGAATTTTCATGTATGTGTTGGGGGGGGGGGGGTGTTGCTGTTCGATATAGACCAGTGCGGCGATCAGGGATGAGATGGTTTTTACATTTGTCTTACTCTTCGTTAAAATGAGACTCAAGAAATTTTTTGGAGTGTAGTGTCGGAGTTTTAATTTCAGATGCCAGACCAATCTACGACAGTCCAGCTTTAAAAACACAGGTTAACAATCCAGGCTACACTGACCTCTCCATGACCCAAATCTCGCCTCGAGTGCAGTGTGAAGGTTTGACACACACACACACACACACACACACACACACACACACACACACACACACACACACACACACACACACACACACACACACACACACACACACACACACACACACACACACCATTACCACGAGCAAAAACATAGGCAACGATGTGAAAACTCTGATTTGAGAAAGTTTCAAGACTGAAACAAATACTTTATTTTTAAAAGAGCTTGATACCTTTTGTACATGTACATCATCTTGTATCGAACATAGCACTTCAAATAAAATTATGAATAATCATGGATAATCTTGCTTCTGGCATATATGTGCATGATAACTGAATTGCCTTCCTCTACAGCAAATTTTCCTTGCAGTTACGAATGGTTTATTTTACGGTAAATGAATGGTCATTTCCAGCTGTGAGCATGCGCACATTTTAAACGCTAATGCCGTTGCAGGTGGTGGCAAATGAAAGTCCACTGAATTTATCTTTGTTTTGCAGGGAAAGTGTACGACAATGCAGCCCTAGATTCAGACAACCCTAGGGAGAACCCGTACGTCAACGTTACAGCTGTCAGTGACTCCAATGGTAAATCTTGCTACATATAATTATAATGTGTATTTCTACGACGTGTGTTTTAAAAAGGCCTGTTCTCAACAAGTGCTCTCTCTCTCTCTCTCTCTCTCTCTCTCTCTCTCTCTCTCTCTCTCTCTCTCTCTCCAAATTATGTGACCCCCCCCCCCCCCACTCCCATCCCCCTTACCGCCTCATGATTGCAGGCGCGTAGGAAGATGCTGAGAGGAAGGGGGGGCCCACTAAGGTCGGGTGAGCCATACGGTCGGGGTGAAGAAGGGTGGGGGGAAGGGTGTGTGTGTGTGTGTGTGTGTGTGTGTGTGTGTGTGTGTGTGTGTGTGTGTGTGTGTGTGTGTTTTGACTGCCAAGGATTGTGTCCTGCGACAGCAGAGAGGGGGGGGGGGGGGGCACCACTGGTGGGCCCCCTCTCCTCTTATCAAAAGCAAGGGGGGCCCAAAGATATTCGGGGCCCCCTTCCAAAAATCGAACGGGGGCCTGGGCCCCCAGGGCCCCCGTGGTTCCTACGCCCCTGGATTGTTTTCTGACATGGCTGATATTTTATTTCATAATTCTAATTTAACAGGCGCAACAGGAGGCAAAGGAAGGATGCTGTCGGAGGAGGCTTCTGGTGGAGATGCAGTTTACGAAAATACAGTGCTCCGTTAAAGCCACACCTTTCAAGGAAGGTGGCCTCTTGTCGGCGGTCGGTGGTCTAGTGGTCAAGAGACTTGTCACCAATGCGAGAGGTCAGGGATTCGAGTCCCACTCGGGGCAAAGAATTTTTCCCTCTCGTATGTGGCACCGTTCATTCGGGCCGATCGTCGGGGGTTCTCTCCGGGTACTCCGGCTTCCTCCCCCCTCTGATTTGGAATTGTTCAGCCCACAAAATGTAAAAAATAAATGCAATTCTACATTCCGAAATTTAAGTAGCTGAGCTGACCCTTCGCACCACGTGATTGTAATGTGTTTACGTCCAGTGTGTGAGAGAATGCGTGTGATTCACGTGAGCGTGCGTGTTGGGTTCAGTTCGCGGCGCTTTGAGCCGATTCATGAAATTGGGTAAAGCGCCTGTACAATACTCATTATTATTATTATTATTTTCAAAGTGGACAAAAGATGGTCATGAAATCTCTTATGGTGGTTTCTACAGACCTACCTACCCAATTTCTGGTGCTGTTTCTGTACAATGCACGAGGGGGAACTTCTGAAAGTTACTTTCCTTTATGTTACTTTCCTTAGCTGACTGTCGACTTTCGGAATGTGTATCTTTAACTTCGTGTACATGCTTTTTGTACGGTAATTGTTTTTCGGTATTAATTTGTTATGGTTGGTATTTTTCATCTTTATTTCATAGATTTGTACACATTCCCAGTCAATGGTAAAAACTGTATTTGATTCCAATACGTGAATGGTTTTGTACAGTATTATTTCTTCGTTCTGCTGTTGCATATTTTTTCAGCCTTCATAGGTGTGAAGAGGACATGAGGGGGGGGGGGGTGAGTTTGTTCAAGTTGTGAGGAATAGTATAGGAATTTGTACTGATGTAACCTACATGTAGACCTTCTGTAATTAAACTCATGTAGCATTTTCTACAGACTTGTATATGTACATCGTTCAAAGAAAGCTTTCTGAATGTTTGGTGTAAACTTATCGGTTTAAAGTATATCTCAAGGAGTTTCTTCTGTGATTAACTGTTGTGTCTTTTACCTTCATAGTGAGGGCTGAACACGAGAAGTGGGTGGGGGTGAGTTTCTACAAGTTGTGAAGAACAATATACTGATTAACTGTTGTATATTTTGCAGAGAAAAGTGTTCACCTTCATAAGTGTGGATATGAGAGGGGCGAAATGAGTTTGTACCAGTTGTGAGTTTGTCAGGTTTGTCTAAGGTTGTTGGTTTTAAGTGTGTCTACAGACATTTAATATTTTCTCCATTTTTTTCTTATATGTTTATACATTGTAAAATATATGTATATGTGTATGTTATTTTCACATCTGTAAACCCTGAATATTTGTATAATGTGACTTTTCATGCTGTCAGATAAGTGCTTTGGTTGAAATAAACTTCCACATTGATTACACCGACTTCACTACCTTTGTCTACAACAGAGCAATGATTTTGTAAACTGCTCAACTATTCAAACTGGCTGGGAAGTGCTTTACTATTTTGAGAGAAAGTTCAGGCTTCAATGACCGTCAGTATTTGCCTTCTGTCCAAGTTTTAACCCACTGATGACAAAAATCTTTCAAAATAGAGAATGTAAGCAAAGCGCTGTCCCTCGCAAAAGAGCCGTTGAATAACCGTTACTCTCGCCAGAACAGAAAGAGTGGTCAAGAAACGTGGGATAGTCGCGCGTGGTAGGGAATGTGTTAAACCACCTGTATTAGCAGAAATGATTATAAGTTGAATGTAGTCTTCGTGCTTACACTATGAGGCGTTCAGCAGGACAGCGTGCGAAAGAGGTCTTCCTGTGCCTAAAATCTTCATCCTGAACTCATCATCATCATCATCATCATCATCATCTCTCTCTCTCTCTCTCTCTCTCTCTCTCTCTCTCTCTCTCTCTCTCTCTGGGGAACCAGGATAGCCGAATGGTAGAGCGTTGGTCTCTCAGTGCTCGGGTCGTGAGTTCGAATCCCGGCTGGGGCCAAATATTTGTCCTGGCCTTTTTCTCGTTGAGCCGTCTTTGGGAATCACCCTTAAGTGGTGGGGAAGGACGTTAAACTCCCAAATACCCACCTACCCCACCATCTCTCTCTCTCTCTCTCTCTCTCTCTCTCTCTCTCTCTCTTTCTCTCTCTCTCTCTCTCTCTCTGACCACTATGACCGTTTCTGACCACTCTTTCTGTTGTACGAGAACCAGGCGAGAGTAACGAAAATTGACTGTTAATGTTAACTGCCTCTACCGTTGTACAATAAAGATTCATTGACTCTCTCTCTCTCTCTCTCTCTCTCTCTCTCTCTCTCTCTCTCCCTCTCTCTCTCCCTCTCTCTCTCTCTCTCTCTCTCCGCGAGAGTGAATTTTCACACATTAAATCAATAAGTACCTTTACAGAATCATTGTCGACTTTTTGACTCTGTGCTTTCGAGAAGTGCCTGTACTCATGAAAGCATCCCTGAGAGGTGTTAGCGATTTTGTCAACCGTTTTCACAAACGTCCGTGAGGAAAGATTTATATTTACCTCCTGGCCCATTTTAAGCTACGGCCAACTGCGCATGAACACAGAAAGGCATAACTAAGGACCAGGAAGTTCTTTTGTATACAAGCGAACATAACAGTTTCAATTCCTGTTTCGTGTGTTGAGGTTTTCATTCTACGAATTCGTACGGTTGCAACCTGGTGTTCTTCCTTCTCTCAAAATATAGAAGCGAGATGTCGTTTTGTTCATTCACTATGGGACGTGACAAGAGTGTACAATCTTCAGCTTCAGTGGAGTTGATTTTGATTTTCATACTTGTGAGCCCTTGTCTCGGTAAGTGTTTCTTCTTCTGCATTCGAGATGACGATTTTGATATGAATATTAGCTGGCGCACACGGCTTCGGGACCCCCGAATGCCAAACATAAATACTGCTCACGCTTGGTGATAAATCAAGGAGTGCAAATTTCATAAAAGCGTTTTCATTTCAGCGACGAAACAATGACAAAGAGGGGGGCGGGGGGAGGGGGGGTGCAAAGAGAGATAGAGAAGAGGGAGGATGTTCGGACGTTTATGGTCCTTTTCCACCATGTAAGGCCAGCGCCAATATTTGGCCTCAGCAGGGATTCGAACGCGTGACCCGTGCATTGAAAGTCCAAGGCTCTACCATACGGTTATACCAGCTCCCCAAGAGAGAAAGAGAGAGAGAGAGAGAGAGAGAGAGAGACACACACACACACACACACACACACACACACACACACACACACACACAGCGTAACACAGAGACAGATCATTTTACACGGCAATTCCTGGAATATTATTCTCTGTCGATCTACAAAAGATGAATCTACACAGTTGCCTAAAGGCACTGACAAGCATCGACACTGACTACACGTCACCCAATGATTTCCCCTGTGTGTCCTCCGTTGTGAGAACAGTTTTTGAGGCGTAAACAGTTCTGAATAGAAGAGCCCAAGAGAAACCAAGCTCCAACGATGACTCGACCGCGACTGAGTTACCCGTAACTCGATCCTGTGTGTGTACTGCACCAGTGCACTTCAGGCTGTGCTCATTTGTACATTCATATGCTTCGTTTAGCTTCTCCTAGACTAGTACGAGACGTTGTAGTCTTTGAGTTGCTTATAATGTACACCAAATTACTTTTATTATGTACACCCGGTTTTAAGGCAAAAACCTCCCCACCCTCTCTCTCTCTCTCTCTCTCTCTCTCTCTCTCTCTCTTACAGTTGCAATTTCTTTTCAACGTCAATATTTGTAACCCTCCACCACGAAATGAGTCGTCTTGTAACATGAACAAATAGCACAAGAACTCATTTCGTGGTGGAGCGTTAAATTTTTGCATTCTCCAATAGCTACTTTAGGGGAGCCGGGATAGCTTAATGGTGGAGAGCTGGACTTTCAGTGCTCGGGCCGTGAGTTCGAATCCTGGCTTAAGCAAATTATTTGTGCTGGCCTTTTTCTCGTTGCCCCGTCTTGACTATATTATAGCCCATGCGTGGGGGAAAAGGACGTTAAAGCCTCCATCCACTCTCTCTCTCTCTCTCTCTCTCTCTCTCTCTCTCTCTCTCTCTCTCTCTCTCTCTCGTTCTCTCTCTTTCTTTCTTTCTTTCTCTCTCTCTCTCTCCAGTTGCAATTTCTTTTTAACATAAGTATTTTCAGATTCTCCAATAGCTACGTTAATCCGTGGGCACGATCCCTTTGGTGCCCGGCTAGATATACAGTTTGCGAAATACAAACACAGAACATGAAATACAAAGTGGTATAAAGAAATCAGTGTACATTTAACTGCGTGCATATTTATTGGCCCTCCCAGTCGTTTAGAGGACCTGACCCTCAAATGATAAATCTGTCAGCGCCGACCAAGAGGCCCATTGTGATGCAGGGTTGTGCATGGCTGTGATCCGGTCTGTTCAGGAAGATTTCAGGTGTGTAACATGTCAGTTCGTGTCGCAAGCAACCTGTGCAAAACGGGAAGCACTAGGAGAGTGGGTGGGTGTTGGGGGGCGGGGGGGTTAACGTCCTTTTCCACCACACACGGATGATATCAAAGACGGGGCAACGATGAAAAAGCCAGCACAAATATTTGGCCCCAGCCGGGATACGAACTCACGACCCGAGCATTAGAAGTCCAACGCTCTACCATTCGATCACCCCGGCTCCCCCGGGAGTCACTAGGATATAGAGAACAGCAAGTGAGGCGGCAATGGACGACCCCACTCCTGTCAATCAAAAGGGCCGAGCCCCCAGAATTCAGCCAATCGCGGCTAAAGGGCGCAACACATGGCATGGCGCGGCAAACTTTTTTCTAGACACTACAAAGAGAAAAGCACGTGCAGTTGGATATGACTGAAACGTGGAAAGCTGTAAGGAGGGCCGACTGATCGGGGTTCTCTCCGGGTACTCCGGCTTCCTCCTTCTCTGCTTTGAAAATGTAAAGCCCACAAGATAGACTAAAAAATGAATGTAATTCTAAAGTTCCACAACTTAAATTGCTGAGCTGGCCCTTCGCACCACTTGATTGTGATGTGTTCATTCGAGTGTGTGAGTAAATGCCTGTGATTCACTTGAGCGTGCGTGTTGGGTTTAGCTCGCGGCGCATTGGGCTAAATATTTTGGGATAAAGTGCCGATATAATCATTAATTAACTGATGATGATGACGATGATTAGTAGTAGTAGTAGTAGTAGTATTCAAGCGTAGTCACCATCTTCAGCAGGTGCTGCTCGTCTTGTTGGTGGATCACGAGGATCAGAGGGCAGACTGGAAGTGATGTATAATGGTCAGTGGGGAACAGTGTGTGACGACAACTTTGACGTCAACGATGCAATAGCAGCTTGCAGAAGCCTTCGTTACACAGGGTATGAACCTCTCTCTCTCTCTCTCTCTCTCTCTCTCTCTCTCTCAAGGACAAGATTTAATAGAGGTCATGTTACCTAATCTTTTATGCTTGGAAAATAAAGTACAGTTCATTTCATTTCATCTCTCTCTCTCTCTCTCTCTCTCTCTCTCTCTCTCTCTCTCTCTCTCTCTCTCTCTTGCAGATCGAATTAGTAAAGAGAGAGAGAGGGGGGGGGAATTACATCTTACAGGACAATTTTGTTCTTGAATGTTCGCGTACACACCACACACACACACACACACACACACACACACACACACACACACACACACACACACACTACAAAGCAGTGAGTGTGAGACTGCGATTGGTAATTAATTCTTACAAGATTTGTGGAGCTCCTGTTTGTAAGTTACACGACATCCGTTTACAAAAAGAAATTGACTGCGCGAAACCTTGAGAAAAAAACGAACACCACCCACGATAGACACAGAGACACAAACGCACAGACGTGAAGACACGGGTTGGGGACTGGGGTGTGGGTGGTCCGGCACATGGCCAAAACTAATGACCTTACTTGGATTTTGTCCTTGGTAAAAACAGCAAAAGGTGAAGCCGCACACATATCCAAAGGCATTAGCATGCACCTAAACTGTCTTTGTGACTACACGCAACCCCGTCGATTCAATCTTTTTTGTGTGCCCACGCTGACATCCTTTGTGACGCAAACAGTTCTGAATGGGTGAGCTCAACAGAGCGTTTCGTAGAAGTGTCTACAATGACTCGACTTCAAGTAACATGCATATTATGTAGCTCCTGTGTGTTCGTTCCGTACCAGTTCCCTTTTGGTCGCGTTCATTTGGGAATTTGATATGCTTCTTAAAGCTACCATTACATACCTGGCCTGGCCGGTAAATCCGTGAGGGGGATGTTAAAATGGGTGACCTTTTATTAAGAAAGCATGTTTTGGACTGTGACAAGTATTATGATTGTTAATCACTTTTGGTTACACAGGGTGTGAAGCGCTCTCTCTCTCTCTCTCTCTCTCTCTCTCTCTCTCTCGCAGCGGTAGAGGTTACAGGCATATTCATACGATCTTCAAAACTTACCGTTGAGAGAGAGAGAGAGTCGGACAGAGACAGAGAGATTTCATAAGTGTAGCTGTGTAACCGAGAGAGAGAGAGAGAGAGAGGGGGGGGGGGAGAGAGAGAGAGAGAGAGAGACAGACAGACAGACAGACAGACAGACTATAGACAGACAGAGAGTTTCTTTCGAGTAACTTTTCTTTCGAGTAATTTTTCTTTATTTTTCCTTTCTTCTTCTTTTTTCCTCTTGTATTTCCTTTTATCTTGCCATTGTAGTTTTTCTTGTTGTAGCAACGGCTGATTGAAAATCAATCAATGTTTGGTTAAATCACTTCCGTTGGAAAATAAAGTTCGTTTGTTCGTTCGTTCGTTCTCTCTCTCTCTCTCTCTCTCTCTCTCTCTCTCTCTCTCTCTCTCTCTCTCTCTCTCTCTCTCTCTCCTTTACCGCATAGTTCGTTGGATGCACAGAAGTAGTCAATAAGGCTTGATCCTGTGTGAGACATGAATGTTACACATGTTTCAGCATTGAAAAAGTGGCAACCGTTTAAAATAGAACAGTCAAACATCTGACACACGTCAATCAGTTTCCTACCAAAAGAATTTACCACCAAATCATCACTGGATCGCTCAAACGTTTCTTCATTACTGTTGTGATGCATATGTTCTGCGGTGTTACAGCTGTTCAATCTTGCAGTACGTGCATTGAAATCCCCACACAGTATTATGTAAAATTCGTCCGACCTTTCCCAGAGTTCAGTCAAACACTGTTCTATCTGATCAATACCATCACTAAAGGTGTTTTTCTTTCACTGAACGTGGAAAACAGGATTGAATCAGACCACTTGCCAGTATCGCTGACTGTACGCACGACACAAGCAGACCGTCAACTTTCACGTGTAGTCAGACAAAAGGTTGAAAAACTAGTTTGGGACGCCGACAAGGCACAGCTATATTTAGACGCACTGCGTTCAAGGGAAACCCAAGAAAAATTGACACGTGCTACATTAGACATAGACGTGGATATCAACAATGCGGTCGGTTTGCTCGTGGAATGCCTACAGTCGGCAGCAGATTGTATGAAAAAAGAAGTGACTATCAACAGCCAAAAAAGAGAGGCTGAATGGTTTGATGCAGAATGTGTGCAGACCAAAAAAGAGGCTAAGTCAAGACTACGTACGTTCAGACGTTACAAGACAGAACACACCCGCCAATGTTTTGTAGAGACCAAACGTCAGTATCAGAAGTTAATTAGAGAGAAGAAAAGAAGGTACAAAAACTCAAAAGCAGAAATTTTGACAAGAGAGATTAACAACACAAAACTGTTTTGGAAAGAGGTCCACTCATGTCTAGGTATCAAACAGAAGCAACTTGTAAGTGAGACAATTACCACAGAGGAATGGTTTAATCATTTTAGAGAGGTGTTTAACTCTGATGACACATTTTCAAACGTAACTGATCTGTCGGCTGTTAGTGACTTACCAGAAGTAGGTGAACTTGACGAACCCATTGCTGAATATGAAGTACGCACAGCACTTAGACGTCTAAAGTCAGGTAAAGCATGTGGTTCAGACAAAGTAGTGGCAGAAATGCTGAAATCTGCCGAGGAGATACTGATTGTTTTCTTGACGAAACTTTTCAACACAGTGTTCTTGAATGGGACATTCCCTGATATGTGGCGGGAAGCCATAATTGTACCTGTCTTTAAAAAAGGTGATAGGGATTCCCCATCTAATTACAGAGGTATTTCACTACTCAGCCTGATAGGAAAATGTTACACGTCAATACTGAATAAACGCCTTTACCACTGGCTAGAAGATAATAAAAAGATTTCAGAAATGCAGGCAGGCTTCCGAACGGGATACTGCACATCAGACCACATTTTTTCACTTTATGCAGCAACTCAAAAATACCTTAGCAAACCTGCTAAATTATACGTTTGTTTTGTTGATCTGAAAAGAGCGTACGATTCCATTCCTTATGAAACTTTGTTGAGAGCCCTTATTAGAGCTGGTGTGTCTAGTACTTTTATTAAGGCTGTTATGGCAATGTACAACTCCTTAAAAGCACGCGTACGCGTAAAAACTGACCTTACAGACAGTTTTGACTGTCCACGTGGCTTGAGACAAGGATGTGTTACGAGTACAACTTTTTTCTCTTTAATCATTAACGAATTAGCAGAACAGCTAGCAGTAGAAGGAAAACACGGTGTACAACTGTGGCCGGGCCTGATAGAACTTTTCATCCTCATGTTTGCAGATGACCTCGCATTATTGTCAAGTACACCGTCGGGTCTGCAAAATCAAATTAATTGCCTCGTCCAGGCCTGTGCTAAACTAGGACTGGAACTTAACTGTGAAAAACCAAAAGTGATGGTATTCAGGAAGGGTGGGTTTCTGGGGAGATTTGAAAAATGGTTTATAGGATCAGAACAACTTGAAGTAGTGAACAGCTATGTGTACCTGGGATTTACCTTTACCACAACCATGAGCACCCTTCAGAGTGCAAAGTACTTAGCAGTTAAGGGAAAACGAGCAACAGTGAACATCATTAGAGCACTGAAACGGATAGACAACATGACGAGAGAAACATTTTTCAAACTGTTCGATACGGTAGTACAGCCTGCTCTACTATACACAGCCGAAGTATGGGGCATTTTGACTGCAGATAATCCTATAGAGAAAGTACACTTGTATGCCTGTAAAAAAATTCTGAATGTTCCGATACATACCCCATCCGACATGATATACGGCGAGCTAGGCCGCTACCCCCTCTTGGTTAACTGTTACATGAAAACCTTGAAATTCTGGTTTCGTATTCTGAAAATGGAATCAGAACGTATCCCCAAACAAGCTTACCTTCTATTAAAAAATTTAGACTCTCAAGGCAAGATAAATTGGGTTTCAAAAGTTCGAATGACTTTAGAAAACTTAGGCTTTAGTTTCGTGTGGTTAGATCAAGGTGTTTCGAATGAAAACATGTTTCTGTGTATTTTTAAACAAAGAGTTATTGATGTAGCGTGTCAAGAGTGGTTCGCTGGCATGAGGGACAGCCAACGTTTCCGGCTATACATTTCACACAAGACAGAACTGACCCCAGAAAGATACTTTAATGATGTTCGAACAAAGGTTTTTAGAGACGCCTTAGTCCGCTTCAGACTTGGGGTAAGTGACATCAATACCCATAGAAACCGTTTCATAAGAAATAGTGCTGCAGATGTATTTGACTGTCCCTTCTGCCCGGGGACAACTGAGGACGAAAACCACATTCTGTTTCACTGCCCGATATATAAGGACATACGACCGAAAATATTTAAAACTGTAACACCTCACAATGAGAACCCGTATGTATTAGAAATTATTGCCTGCAAGAGAGCGTCAGGCACTAGACAACTAGCATGGTTTCTGTACAAATGTTTTGAATTGAGGAAAAATTTGATGTGCACTTAAAACATCCTGTCCCATAGTACTAGCAGCCTACAGCTTTCCCGTATACCTATGTACTTCCCCCACGGTTCATTATGTGTTTACTGTACCACCTCTCACCTGGTGATAATGGCCGCCGTGCCAATGTCAATAAAAACTTTCGACTTCGACTTCGACTTCGACTTCGACTTCTCTCTCTCTCTCTCTCTCTCTCTCTACATACACAACGTATAAGTGGTACCTTTATTTTTGCTGGCATTGTATGTGTGTCACATGTGCGATGAGCACACGTTTCCTCCCCTTGATATGGGCTGAAGGCCTCATCAATAAACTGATTGATTGATTGATTGATCTCTCTTATATACCACTCTACCAGTATTACAAGTCATGGTATAAAATCCATAATTCACCACACGTGGTATAACATTGTACCCATGACAACCGCGCGTGAATTATGGCTGTACCTAAAGAGTGCACATGTACTACCCCTAGCAATGTTCCAGCAGTGTGTTCTGGTGAAAGGATTTGCGTCACGATATGACGCGAAAAGCGACTACAGAATAATTCAAATCAAAGAAATGCAGGTAGGGAAGTTGTATAAATAATTTTTTCAATTCGGTGCCCCCGATTACGTAAAATACACCACACGAGTTTGTTGATTTCGACCGTAAAACTGCTCGTTAAAACTCGCAGTTTTACGGTTGAAATCAACAAACTCGTGTGGTGTATTTTCCGTAATCGGGGGCACCGAATTGGGAAAACTATATACATGTATATATATCTGCGTGTGTGTGTGTGTGTGTGTGTGTGTGTGTGTGTGTGTGTGTGTGTGTGTGTGTGTGTGTGTGTGTGCGTGCGTGCGTGCCTGCCTGCCTGCCTGCCTGCCTGCCTGCCTGCGTGCGTGTGTGTTTCTACAGAAGTGTACCTATAGTGAGACCTTCAGCATACTACGGACAAGGTTCGGGTCCCATCTGGCTGGACGAACTTCGTTGCAGGGGCAGTGAAAGTGATGTCTTACAGTGCCCACACAGCGGAGTTGGAATCCACAATTGCGCGCACTACGAAGATGTGGGTGTTGACTGCCGACCACCGAGTGAGTAATAGTTTGCTAAGACTCCAATGCAATAATTCAGGCGCGTTTGGAGGCCGTCACGTAACTGCTTTGATTATGTCCATTAGTATCGCAAAATTCAGAGAAATGTCGATAGATAATGACTCACCTGTAAACAGTGAGACAATGACTAACTCCTCGTCACATGATAAAGGGGTCCAGTCATTTATAACACCAATACCACCTTCGCCCCTTTCACAAATTACGTAGCTCTCACGCAATCTCTTGACCTCAGGTCAACAGATTTCGGAAGTTCCAATGTATCCAAAACTAAAATTAGGGTTTCCCAATGAAAGCCTGTACGAAACAGTCTTGTTATGACTGGCCAGGATCTGAACTGCAACCAGTGATTCTTCGAAAGGCTTTCCAAAATACATTTTGCCTTTTAAACTGTGATAGCTAGTGAGTTTTAAAAAAAGGACTGTCTTCGTCTTTTTACCGGAACGGACAACCACAACACACACCAAACCAGAACGACCCCCAGTAAAACCACAACTGCACGCAGCATTTAGATTTTTGTGTGTGTATGTGTGTTTCCTCAACAGCTCAGATACGACTTGTTGGGGGAGGAAGGCCCTCGGCTGGCAGAGTAGAGGTCAACATCGGAGGACGATGGGGTACAGTGTGTGATGACGCGTTTGACACTAACGATGGCAAGGTTGTCTGCAGGATGCTTGGGCACACAGGGTCAGTGTTTTGTTTTGTTTTGCTGAGGAAAAGTTTATGCTAATTATAGCTGCACATATTCTTATATAGCGTTTTCTGGCCATAATTCCAAAGGGGTGTGTGTGTGTGTGTGTGTGTGTGTGTGTGTGTGTGTGTGTGTGTGTGTGTGTGTGTGTTGGGGGGGGGGGGGCCTCCACACCATCCTATGCTAAACTATCTTTCGCCCGTCTTCAACACAAACACACTTCCTTGTATTTTTACTTTTGTATTTTCAGATCTGCGCCCACTGTGCAGGGCAGTGCGTATTATGGGGAAGGCTCTGACCCCATCTGGCTAGATGATCTTGGTTGTGCTGGCACTGAGACAGACATTCTGCGGTGTCCGTCTACAACTGAAGTAGGCCACCACAACTGTGCACACTCTAAGGATGTAGGGGTAGACTGCCTGCCGTCACTTCGTGAGTACCCAAACCCCTATATTCCCTGGTCACTAGGCACTACTGGAGTGAAATTTGCGCTTCTGAGTGAGCATGTACGTTCGGTATAGTATGTAAAGCTCTGCATGCAATACCTACACGAATGCTAGCTGATCACATGGACCTGAAATGTAACGATCCACGCTGTTCCTACCCGTGAGTGACAATGAAACCGTGTGCTGGTATCGGTTAAAGGGATGAACTACACTTATTTTACTTCATTTTTTTTTCAGCAGTTTCGTTCATTCATTTTTCTAGCACTCGCTTGCAAACCGGCGTTTTTGTGTTGTTGTTGGTGTTCTTCTTCTTCTTCTTCTTCTTGTAGCATTCAGATGCAGGTCCTGTGTTATACTAGACACCACTGAAACAGCTCAGAGCGATCTGTGAGTTTAAAAATGTTGAGAGATTTGGTTACAGGTCTGCGCCAGCAGCAGAAACTCACTGAGTTCGAAAGATCATTATCTTCTCGTGAAGCACACACCACCTGCTACGCGCCTTACACATGTAGTTGTATCTGGCTCAGTGACGAGCAGTACATTGAATTCATCGCAAATTTATTTCAGGGATTATAAAGGTCTGCGAAGCACAGAAAACTTTCCAGCTGTTACAGGGTTGATGGTGCATTAATAATAATAATGTTAATCCACAGTCGCTGAGCTTTTTACAAACACCCTGTTTAATTTTTTAGTTGAAATTGCAAACCTTTAAAGTAGTTCAGGACACAAGTAAACAATTAGAAATTCTACGGAAATGCTCAGACTCAGTGATTATGTCGCATGTGTTACTTCGTTTAAATGTTACGTTACTTTCTCACCGCAGGGTCAGGGGTAATAAGACTCAGTGGTCGGTCCAGAAAATCCGAGGGTCGTGTGGAGGTCAGTCGTTTTCCTCCATCCTGGGGAACGGTGTGTGACGATTCTTTCGATGTTGCCGATGCTCGGGTTGTTTGCAGAATGCTGGGATACACCAGGTAAAAACAGTAAAAAGAAAAGAAAAGAAAAAAAAGTACTCTTGTCACTTGCACAGTTGGCATGGGCGAACTTTTAAAGATTCATTGTCTTGTTCATTGAAGGCCCTCAGAGATGTTTGCATCCCGGATTATAGGCCTATGTGTGCCTTTTATTTCATGAAAATGGCGTAAGTATACACAATCCCAGCAAATAGTTTCTGGGTCCGTTTTTAATCGCTTGTTCATTTAAATTGATTTTGGTTGTTTCTGACATTTTTTGTCACCATCGAAATGTTGAAATCTCAATCTGACAGGTATGGCAATATAGTGTGCTCGGGATTTACTTACTATTACATCTGAAGTCGATATACTTATAATCTTCATTAACCTCAGTAACAACTTGCAACAAAAACACAGTTTGGTGGTGGTGGTGGTGGTGGTGGTGGTGGTGGTAATTTGTTTTGGTTTTATTTTGCAAAGTTGTGGAAGTTTTTCAAGTTGTAGTGTCAGCAACACACTGTAGGCGCTCCTTCTGCAGCTTCTGCCATTTTTGTCAGGTGAACACTGGTCAGTAGTTTCGGTTCGTGCGAGGGTTTGGAAATCTTCGTACTTTGCCACTTTGTATATGGTATGGTGTAGTGCACTGTACGACGGTGACTGTTTCAGCGTTAGGTAACTATTTGGGAAATCAGGGCTGTCTCCAACCTATCCGCGGAGTAAGTGTTTGTATCACGGATGACTTTCAGTGAGCCGAGCCCAACTGTACGAGGTTCAGCGTTCTACGGAGAAGGCACTGGCACAATTTTGCTTGATGACGTAGAATGTCAAGGACACGAGTCGAGCATCTTTAGCTGCAGACACGTTGGTTCGGACAAAGAGAACTGTAACCACAACGAGGATGTTGGAGTAGACTGTAGACCGCCACGTAAGCACAGTCGTGTGAAATACGCGCGCGTGTGTGTGTGTGTGTGTGTGTGTGTGTGTGTGTGTGTGTGCGTGGGTGTGTGCGTGGGTGTCTGTACGTGCTTGCGTGCGTGTTCAGTTCTATACAGTTGCCATTTTTAAATCTAAAGAAAAATTCGAGTTTGGTTATTTTTTCATTGATAGTGGTTTGTTTGCACATTACTGTGGAATGGGAAGTGCAGGTTGCACCGCCATTTTCCCGTGCATGCCGCTGGATAGTGTGCTTTTACATTTTCCGTTCCACACACAAAGGTGGCACAGGGACCCTACCAAACGAATATGCGCGTAAGTTTTGATTCGATTTTGTGAGGAACAATCTAACAGAAACTTTCTGCCCGAAACTCACTTTGCAATCACTCCTTGGTTTCAGGTGGCCCCTCCAGAGTGTCCATATCAGGTCCGGTCTATCATATTACCGACGGTACGAAACCTCTCACCCTCACCTGCACAGCCGAGGACTTCACAGCGTCTGTGTCTTTCAGGTGGACAGGGACATCAAATTGTACATCGACGATCATTTCCGCTGAATACAACACGTGTACCTTCACGCCAACCATTACTGCCAATGGAAACACTGTGACATGCCACGCTACGAATACGGAGAAGACAACACTCACGGCTTCAGATTCATATACCATCAATCTCAAATGTAAGTTGTGTACCATTTTCTGTTTGAGTTGCTATGGTATACTGACCAGTTCTGAAGCTCTACCTAGCATAAGTAATCGAATGTCACGAAACATTGCTTTCAAGGAACAAAAAAACCCATGATATTCTTCCACCAACAAAATGAGTATTTTTAAAAGGCATATTCATACATGCTCATACGTGAGTTTTGTTCTGTCCAAATAAGACCCGCCTAGGTCATCTCCAGTCATCTCTGGTTTTGCTGTCGGGGACTCTGTGGTCGAAGGTTCAAACCTGACCTTGACATGTTCGATCAATGGCGGTACGCCACATGTGACAGAGGTCAGCATTGTCTGTGAGGGTCAAGGGCGGACACTGACCTCCCCGGCACGTTACACAGTTAGTGGAACTACTGTATCTAACAGTATCGACATAAACTTGCTGCGAATGGAAGACGATGGGATGAAGTGTAACTGCAGTGGAAACTGGACAACACAACCCAATCTGTACTCAAGGCAAGAATCTGTCACAATTCGTGTTGTCAGTGAGTGCGCTTTTCTTTCTTTTCGTTGGTCTGCATACGGAGAGCCGGGATAAAGAAGTTAAAGCGTTGTACTTTCAATGTTCTGGTCGTGAGTTCGAATCCCAGCGCCGACAGGGGCCAAATATTTCAGCCGACATTTCTTTCGTTGCCCAGTCTTTGATATCACCCGTAAGTGGTGGAAACCATCAACCAATCAGCTAACTTGCTATTTATACATGTAGTTCACTCATACTTCTATAAACTACGCAATGCGATAATGTTCACTTACGATTAAATGTCGATAATGCATCTTCTAAAGGCAGTTTATCACCCAGCTTCTGCAAACATCAAAATATCTCGTCGGGGATGAAATGGTAATTGATAGTATTTTTTGTCCCGAGAGACTTCCTAAGTCTTGTTTCTCTAAATGGCTGGATTGTGCGGATAACAGTGTGTTAAAATTGAAGTAGAGTACCTTATGCGGATTGGTGCAAAGATATTTTAAAAAGTATATTGCAAAGTTTATTCTCTGATCAGCGCCTCCCGACGCTTCTTTACAGCTGCTTTGGCACCAAGCATCGCATCTTTGACACTGAACGGTGAGCAACAGTCTGTAGCTGTCAATGAATCTGACAACATCTCTGTTACCCTGACCTGTACTGCCAGCGGGCGGCCCAGACCGTCCATCCGTGTGGTGAGAGTGGACACTGGACAGACGTTAGAGGTGGACACTTCACACACCATCCGTCAGGATGAGAATGTCCAACAGTACACGTTGACCACGTCCGCTCGCTGTCAGGATGCCGCCATCTACAGATGTGAAGCCAGCAACAGAGTAGGGAGTGACGAGGAAAATGTCACGCTCTTTGTGAATTGTAAGAATCAAACTGTGATAAGTCCCAGTGTTACAAAAGCACCATTGATGAAGTAGCCATCTTTAATGAAGTATATAAATTTCACAAATTTCTGCCTAAAAATGCAAAGCCTTACGGGAGGTCCCTTGATCTGTTTAATCGAAATTTCCCAAATGGATGAAAATTATTGGATCACTGTCAAACTGTTTTCTATAAGCACAATCCTTTTACAAAACATACTGCAATGTCGATTTCTTTCCTCGACGCGGCGTATGTTGCCCGTGTGATGGGGTTAAAAGTTCCTACGATTTCTTCTTTTGCTCAGAATTATATCTTTAAAAGCTGTGGTTCTTTGTTGGTGTTAGTTTGTTTTTGCTTTTTAATTTGGGAGGGGGGGGGGGTGGTTGGTTGTTTGTTTTCCTTTGGGCTTTGTTGTTTTTTGTGCAAGCTGTAGGTATCTAGTTGATCGTATGCAATTTCAATGCTTGCATTGCGGACGTTTTCAATTACTCGTATGAAATGCTGTGAAAAGGACCGTGTATATCTATTCGTCTTCGTAATTGTCAAACCCACACTGAGATGGCTGCCTTTTTTTTTTCGAACCAGGTCCTCCAAACCTCGTCGACGACAACAGCCGGGGAAATCTCGAACGACCTCTGATCCTGAACAAATCACTGGAGCAAAGAGAGTCGGCTCGCGCGTCGCTCCATCTTCTCGTGTACCCGAGTCCTTCCTTGCTACACGTGGCATACGTTGGTCCGAACATCACGTCTAACGACACTGAACACGAGGGAGAAGAAATAGACAGCAACTCGTTCCTCTTCCAGTGCCAGGCATCTGATGTTCTTTATGACCAAGTTTGCTCCATTTCAGTTCAGAATGAGAAGGTTCTAGATGCCGGCTTTTACAGACTGACTGTTGGAAATGTTGCTGGTGACTTCAGCTTCTATGTCAAGCTGAACGTGCATGCTGTGACTGAGAAAGGTAAACCAGAAAGGGTCCATGTCTTGTGTGAGTTTAAAATCCATTTGCCCATATCCATGAAGCATTTATATAGACATGAAATCTCTCTCTCTCTCTCTCTCTCTCTGGTTAAGTTGGGAGTGTAAATCTGGATTGAGAGATCTGGACTAATCAAAAATTATTTTACATAATACGACAAAATTGTGTCAACATTTGACGTACAGAATAAAACATTGTACTTCTGATCATGCTGCAGATGGTGACGACAGTTCAAAAACCAGCATGTTCATCTATATCGGTGCTGGAGCTGGTGGTGGTGGTGTCCTCATCATCGTTGTCGTGGTCGTCGTCGTGTTCATCAGAAGACATAAGAGTAAGTCACATCCCTAAGTACTTATCTCTATCCCAAAGTTCCCATGCAGCAATACAAGTACAGATTCAGGAATGTTCATGTATGTGATTTTGTTGTTGTTGTTGTTGTTGTTGTTTTTTGGGGGGAGTGTTGGTGTTTGATATATACCAGTGCGGTGATCAGGGTTTTCGCATTGTTCTTACTCTTTGTTCTTTGTTAAAATGAGACTCAAGAAACTTGTTGGATTATAGTGTTGGGGGTTTTATTTCAGCTGCCAGACCAATCTACGACAGTCCGGCTTTAAAAACACAGGTTAACAATCCAGGCTACACTGACCTCTCCATGACCCAAATCTCGCCTCGAGTGCAGTGTGAAGGTTTGACACACACACACACACACACACACACACACACACACACACACACACACACACACACACACACACACACACACACACACACCGTTACTACGAGCAAAATCATAGGCAACGATATGAAAACTCTGATTTGAGAAAGATTCAAGGCTGACAAAAAACTTTATTTTTTCAGAAGAGATTGATACCTTTTGTACATGTACATCATCCTGTATCCAACATAGCACTTCAAATAAACTTATGAGTAATCATGAATAAGGCATCTCGCTTCTGGCATATTATATGTGCATGATACCTGAATGACCTTCCTCTACAGCAAATTCTCCTTGAAGTTAAGAATGGTTCATTTAACGGTACATGAATGGCCATTTCCAGCTGTGAGCATGCGCACATTTTAAACGCCAATGCCCAGGCGGTGGCAAATAAAAGTCCATTGAATTCATCTTTGTTTTGCAGAGGAAGTGTACGACAATGCGGCCCTAGATTCAGACAACCCTAGGGAGAACCCGTACGTCAACGTTACAGCTGTCAGTGACTCCAAGGGTAAGTCTTGTTCATATAATATGTATTTCTACTTATCTTAGACGTGTCTTTTGTAAAGGGCTGTTCTCAACAAGTGCACTCACCCATCCTCTCTCTCTCTCTCTCTCTCTCTATCTATGCTTGTGTAGTATTTTTATCTTTTGTTGTAGCAATGGCTGATTGAAAATTAATCATTGTTTGGTTAAATCACTTTCGTTGGAAAATAAAGTTCTCTCTCTCTCTCTCTCTCTCTCTCTCTCTCTCTGCTTGTGTAGTATTTTTATCTTTTGTTGTAGCAATGGCTGATTGAAAATTAATCATTGTTTGGTTAAATCACTTTCGTTGGAAAATAAAGTTCTCTCTCTCTCTCTCTCTTTGTGTAATATAGTCTTTTTATTTTTTGTTGTAGCAACCACTGATTGAAAATTAATTACAGTTTGTAAATCACTTCCGTTGGAAAATAAAGCTCTCTCTCTCTCTCTCTCTCTCTCTCTCTCTCAATTTATGTGCCCCCCCCCCCCAACTCCCATCCCCCATACCCCCTCACGAGCTGTTTCTGGCGTGGCTCATATTTCAGTGAATAATTCTAATTTAACAGGCGCAACAGGAGGCAAAGGAAGAGCGAACACGGTGCTGACGGAGGAGGCTTCTGGTGGAGATGCAGTTTACGAAAATACAGTGCTCCGTTAAAGACACACCTTTCAAGGAAGTTGGTCTCTTGTCTCTTTTGAATTTTCAAAGTGGACAAAAGATGGTCATGAAATCTCTCATGGTGGTTTCTACAGACCTACCTACCCAACTTCTGATGCTGTTTCTGTACAAATGCACGAGGGGGAGGTTCTGAAAGTTACTTTCCTTTATGTTACTTTCCTTAGCTGACTGTCTACTTTCGGAATGTGTATCTTTAACTTCGTGTACATGCTTTTTGTACGGCAATTGTTTTTCGGTATTAATTTGTTATGGTGGTATTTTTCATCTTTATTTCGTAGATTTGTACACATTCCCAACCAATGGTAAAAACTGTATTTGATTCCGGTAGGGAAAATACGCGAATGGTTTTGTACAGTATTATTTTTTCGTTCTGCTGTTGCATTTTTTTTCAGCCTTCATAGGTGTGGAGAGGATATGAGAAGAGGGGATGAGTTTGTTCAAGTCGTGAGGAATATTTTACAGCACATTCACGTTGATGTAAAGGGATACCTTCTGTAATTACACTTTTTAAAAATAATAATAATAATAATAATAATTGGTATTGTATCGGCGCTTTGCCCAATTTCGTGAACCGGCTCAAAGCGCCGCAAACTGAACCCAACACGCACGCTCACGTGAATCACACGCATTCTGTCACACGGACACTGGACATAAACACATTACAATCACGTGGTGCGAAGGGTCAGCTCAGCTATTTAAATTTCGAAATTTAAAGATTGGGTGAATAGGAACATTCTATATATTAGAGACCTAGTGGACACAGAAGGCAACTTTTACTCTTTTGATGAATTCAGGCAAAGGTATGATGTGACCACCCAAACAAACTACCTAGAGTATCTAGGGGTTCTCCGTGCGATTAGACAGTACCAGGTAAAATGTGTATGTACATTGACAGTTTGTGATAACGACCTTGTTAGTAAATCCTGGTCCTGCATTCGCCAAGGTAACCAAGAAATAATGTCAGTTTTACTGAAATCGAGTTCTGTACCGACAGCTGTTTGTAAATGGAATAACATGTACCATGAGCTAGACTGGAAAAGTATCTTTACTAAATGTTTTTCTATTACAAGAGATACTCAATTAATTGTGCTGGTTTCAAGCTAGAGTGATACACAGATTACTTCCAGTTAAATCTTTTCTATTTAAATGCAAGCTGGTTCATTCTCCCCTGTGCAATTTTTGTGAAGAGGAGGATGAAACAGTCGAGCATTTGCTCTGGAAGTGCCCACTGGTGAAAATGTTCTGGAATGAGTTGTTGTCATTGCTTCATGATAAGACTGTGAACTGTGACAGGCTTGAATTGAATGAGGAATTAGTTATTTTTGGTACTGCAAACAATGTAAACACTGATAAGGTAGTGGACTTGATATTGTTGTTGTCAAAATTCTTTATTTACAGATGTAGACTGCAAGGTTTGATTCCCTCAGTCCGGAGCTTTACAGAAATTCTAAAAACAAGATATACAGTGGAAAAATTTATCGCTCACATTACATTTAAAAGAACCCAGTTCTTTAAAAGTTGGCTTCCTTATTTGCCATTAGTGACTTAACCTACAGCTGTGTATATATATGTGTGTATATTATATAATCTAAGGCAATCATCACCCCTCACCCCCTCCCCACCCCTCTCCTCCCCCCCCCCCACCCTACCCATAGCATCTGTTAGCTGTACCTGGAATATAGTATGTGTGCGTGTGTGTGTGTGTGTGTGTCTGTCTGTTATTATAATTATAGTGGCCTTATACATTGTAATACCATAGAACTATATATAATTACCTGGTGTCTGTACAATAAATACACACATACATGTATGTATGTATGAAAAAAAATAGTAATAAAAAACTGGAAAGGGTGTACGTAAGTGCCATCAGTACAGCTCTTCCAATCCATAGCGATGCTGATGCCCTGATCACACGAACTGCCATCAGATGCGCCACTGGTCAGCCCGTAGCAGACATCGGGGAAGACACTGACCTGCTGATTCTTCTCTGCTACCATGTCACCTCTAACCTGAACTGCATCATTTTCAGATATTATGCAAAATCCAAGTCTCAGAAGGCACTGGGACCTGATGTTTGTACATTGCTGTTATTTACTCACGCAATCACAGGTTGTGACACCACCTGAAGGATGTTTGGCATTGCAAAAGGAGGGTCACTCAAAATGCTGACATGCAAGATTGCCATTCAAGAAGCGGGTGTTTGGGGGTTTAACGTCCTTTTCCACCACATAGGGTGATATCAAAGACGGGGCAACGATGAAAAAGCCAGCACAAATATTTGGCCCCAGCCGGGATCGAACTCACGACCCGAGCATTAGAAGTCCAACGCTCTACCATTCGACCACCCCGGCTCCCCCATTCAAGAAGCCTCAAAGGTGCTCTCGAAGAGTTCTACTACAGTGGAAGAGGTGATATCTGCTGGAGAAAATGGAATTGTGTGTCTCTACAATGGGAACTCAGACGATAATCTTGATGGACTTCGATACGAAACTGTTCGGCGAAAAGGTATCTTTGAGTGCTACCTTTGTACAGGAACAGCAGTGCTGTAGCCAAGTTTCACCATGCGAGCATATTTACAGGTTCAGCAGTGGACTGATACAGACTGGAGTTTAGACCCAGAAAACTGAGGATGGCGTCTTAGAATGATCACATTGAACCTTGCATATCATGTCTTCTGCAGATAGTGTTCTGCAAGTGCAAGACAAGCTGTGATTCCAGGTGTTGCAGCTGCAGAAAGCACGGACTTACATGCTCAGCTGCTTGTGGTGGCTGCAATGGCATAACGTGTTCCAACTCCATGGTCTCTCGAAAGTGACAGAGCAGTAGTAGAAAATTTTGTGGGTATTGTGTGAACTCTACAAATCGACATATTTCACACATTATAACTGACAGACGTATATTTGGTCAGTATATCTGACCATGTTTTTCCAAGACCTTTCGGACGAGGTCCTACTGTACTATGTTATTTTCTTTTGTTCTGCACATGGTCAGTGGAGTGATCTGTTACGTCATCTGACCTAAGTTTGGAGCAGTGGGACAGTGATCTGCGTGTCCTACTTTTTATTCTCAGATAGTACAGACCATGTACTCTTATAATCTGCAAAGAAAACTTCTATTTCAGAGATTTCCCTTATCAGCTAAATCGTACGTATTTTAGGTAGTCTAAAAACCCGATAAACAAAAAGCGATTAGTATTTCGCAGCGGATACTTGCAGCTTCGCATTTCCGCTGAGCCATTGTGCGTAACAGACAGAATCTGATGTATAGACCCTCCGAATTTACGAAAGGACCTAAAAAAATATGGAGACAGGGTCCAAAGGTCCCTTGTATTTTCGAAGCACAGGGAACACTGTTTGATCGCTTCTTCTTCTTTCGTATCTTGGGCACAACGGGGCGTCTACTTTGGTGAGGTCAGAGCAATGCTATGTACGTCTCTGCACTAGTGCAGTGCGAAGTTTTCTCAGAGTGACGCTGGACTCTTTTGCTCAGTGAAAGTGACCAGATATTCCGGGTAGGCCTGAGTGTCGTTAAAAATCAAGTACGTGTCTGGATCATCCGGGTCGTTGCAGGCTGAATCGTACAGTGTCTCCCCCTCTCTCTTGGGCAGGAAACGCATGTCACTGGTGCCTTTGACAGAGTGGCCGACCAACACTTTACACTGGTAGATGTACCGCTTGCCTGTCGCGTCAGCAGGGGAAAAGGACGGTTTGGTGGAGATGACCGATTTGACAGCGAAGTAGACACCTTGCCCGTACCTTGTTGCTAAAACAGAAAACGGAAATAGTGTCCACAATAAATAAATACATAAAACGACTAAAACGGCCCCTTAAAATGGTATTCTATACATCGCCTCGCCTTAAAAGTCTGCTCACTTGAACCAAATGCAGTCTCACACACTGGACATGACCACATTACAATCACGTGGTGTTAAGGGTCAGTTCAGCAATTTAAGTTTTGGAATTTAGAATTGCACTTATTTTCAAATCTTGTAGGCTGTACATTCACAGCGCAGAGAGGGCGGAAGCCGGAGTACCCGGACAGAACCCCCTAAGATCGGCCCAAATGAATGACCCCCCAAGATCAACACAAAAAAAACCGGAAAACAAAATTCAAAGGCTTCTAAAATCTGCCATACCGTTTTTGCCGCAGTAGCTGCGGTTGAAGCCGTATCTGTTGATGTTGGTGATGGCGTCAGCTGAAGTACCGTGCCACAGTGACTTCTCGTTCTCAATGCCGGGGTTCTGTCTCTTCAGGTGAAACTTCTTCGCCTCGTACTGTTCATACAGCATCGTGTTCTCTATCCTCTTGATCTGCCCGACACACAAATACCTGAAACTAGACACTTGTCATACAGCGAATCGGGTCTACAAAGCATGCTGGAATGAATGCATCAAAACACGTAGCTTTCCCTGAACAAAACAAAACAACAACAACAACAACAAAAACACTTCAGAATGCACTTCAATGACAAAATGAGTACTTTTAAAAAAAACTGTGTACAGATGATCCGTTGTAAACGCCCGGTTTTGGAGACTCTGGGGTTAGATGGGTAAATTTCATGTTTCAAAACTTTTACAGCGACCCGAATGGTTTGCTTACAGAGTTTATTTTAACGTCTAGTTTCCCAAGCGTTGCCAGGAAGTTTCTGTGCACGTCTTTGTACTCGGACTTCGTCGAGTCAAGCTCCACTACATCCACTGGTTCAAGCGTCGATTTTGAGGTCCACTTTCTTGGGCGCCGTGCTGAAGCACTGTGTTGGGCTAACAGACAATACAGAAAGAATGAAAAGAAATTATACATTGCAACGATAGAAACAAACGATTTTTCTTTTACAGACATTCATTGAAACGCTTTTTTTTTTTTGCCGACCCTATACTTTGCTGCCACCAAACTGATCAGAACACAAACTGCGACAAAACAACAACAAATAAAAACAAACTATGTACAACAGAACATTAACATGAAGAACAAGTAGGACCTGACACAAGGGACATCAATCGCTTATTACTTGCCTTGGCCCTTGTTGGCTACTAGAACAGCATTATGACATCAAGAGTAAAAGTACTTCCGGCCATAAAACAGTTTAAAAACGTTTATGGTGATTCGACCTACGTGTACCCTATTCTGCTGAACTGTTTAAACAAACAATGATGCAAAAACCTACAAACAATAACCACGAACAAATGCGAACATAACAGTTACCATCAGTGACCTTGACCCGTCTGATGACGGTGACTACGTCAGTGGGGTCATCTTCAGGATACTGCTTCATGGCATCAAAGTCAATGACGCAATTCACACCGTTTGCGTCAGCAAATTTGACGCATTTGTCACGGCGTTCGAAAGCCTCTTCGATGACGCGATTCTCTCGCAGACCATATTCCTTCCGCTGTGATGCTGCTGCCGTGTCACCCTAGACAATGAACAAAATCAAAATAATCTGGAAAAGAAAAAATATTTAGAGAATACTTGTAGAGAATACAGAGAATTTAGAGAAAATTTGTACACTATCAAAAAATATTCATCAAAAGAAGAAAATGATAAAAGCTTTGGGAAATATCGACAATAGTTGTTACGACTTATAGAAGCAGACATCCCGCTGAGGTATAAGCTTGCGAGAGGTAGTTACGAGTCTGGTACGCATGTGATGAAGCAAATAAAACTAGAGGAGCAAAGCCTCCTTGGCTCACTTGTGAGATGGGTCAAGGTCATTCAAAAGAGTATGTTTCTAAAGCTCTTATCACTAGCTATCATGAAGTAAGGTGTCTTGTGTTCATAGTTCCTAAGAAAACGGCAAATGGCAACATAACAGTTTTCCCAGGACAGCTTCTATGACCTTGACCTTGGGTCAAGGTCATTCAAATGAGATCTGTAAGTGAAGAGCTTATCAGTGACTATCATTATGCCAAATTTGATAGCTCTAATTTTTGTAGTTTCTGTACAAATGGTATTGTAAAATTTCACAACAGACAGCTGTAATGACCTTGACCCTGGGTCAAGGTCACTCAAATGGGTATGTCTGCATAGGTCTCTTTGCTGCCTATCATTGTGCCTTGTTTGGTGCCTCCGCTGTTTGTTGTTTCCAAGAAAATGCTAACGTTAAAGTCTCCACAAAACATCTTGAATGGCCTTGATCTTGACTCAAGGAAACTGAATACAAGTATGCCATTACAGGTTATGCCAGTGCAGGTTTTGGCAATGTCTATCATGTCATGCAAAGTTTGATGCCTCTGGTACCACTACATTCTGGGAAAATGGCAATTTTAAATTTCCAATTAGACAGCTCTGATGACCTTGACCTTCAGTCAAAGTCATTCAAAATGGTATGTCTTGAAAGGTCTTGCTGCTGTTTATCAGCAAGCCAGGTTTGGTGCTTCTGCTGTTTATTGTTTCTGAGAAAATGCCAATGTTAAGGTTTTGGAAGGTTTTCTGCAAAACAGCTTGTATGGCCTTGACCTTGATTCAAAGTCACTGAGTACAGGTAAGTCAGTAAATGTGTTGTCAATGTCTATCATCATGCAAAGTTTGGTGTCTCTGGTTTTGCTAGATTCTGAGAAAATGCCAATGTAAAATTTCCAGACAGAAAGCTTTAGTGACCCTGACCTTGGGTCAAGGTCAATCATTATAGTATGTTTTGAGAGGTCTTATGGCTGTCTATCAGTATACCACGTTTGGTGCCTCTGCTGTTCATTGTTTCTGAGGAAATGCCAATGTTAAGGTTTTGGAAGGTTTTCCGCAAAACAGCTTGCATGGCCTTGACCTTGATTCAAAGTAACTGAATACAGGTATGTTAGTAAAGGTGTTGTCAATGTCTATCATCTTGCAAAGTTTGATATCGCTTGCTTTTTTAGATTCTGAGAAAATGCCAATGTAAAATTTCCAAACAGACAGCTTTAGTGACCTTGATCTTGGGTCAAGGTCAATCACTATGGTGCCTCTGCTGCTCATAGTTTCTGAGAAAATGCCAATGTTAAGGTTTACTGCGGACACACAGACAGACACACATACACAGACAGACGACGGAGGGTTATTATATATAGACTCACTTTGTTACACAAGTGAGCCAATAAAACGACAATTCAATAACCTGACTATAACTTTAACCATAACCGTATTTTATTGTAACTAGTCTTTCATTGACCTCCGTCCGTTCAATTTTTGGCTCACTTGTGTAACAAAGTGAGTCTATGTAATAGCCCTCCGTCGTCTGTCTGTGTGTCTGTCTGTCTGTCTGTCTGTCTGTCTGTCTGTCTGTGTGTCCGCAGTTAACCTTAACATGGGCCTTTTCTCAGAATCTACAAATAGCAGAGGCACCAAACTTGGCCTGCTGATAGACAGCCATGAGACCTTTCAAAACATACCATATTGATTGACCTTGACCCAAGGTCAAGGCCACTAAAGCTGTCTGTTTGCTGGGTTTCATTGGCACTTTCTCAGAATCTAGAAAAGCCAGAGACATCAAACTTTGTATGATTATAGACATTGACAACACCTTTACTGACATACCTGTATTCAGTGGTTTTGAGTCAAGGTCAAGGCCATACAAGCTGTTTGCGGAAATGCTTCCAAAACCTTAACATTGACATTTTCTCAGAAACAATAAATGGCAGAAGCACCAAACCTGGCTTGCTGATAGACAGCCGTAAGACCTTTCAAAACATACCATATTGACTGACCTTGATCCAAGTTCAAGGTCACCAAAGCTGTTTGTTTGGAAATTTTACATTTGCATTTTCTCAGAATCTAGAAAAGCCAGAGACATCAAACTTTGTATGATTATAGACATTGACAACACCTTTACCGACATACCTGTATTTAGTGGCTTTGAGTCAAGGTCAAGGCCATACAAGCTGTTTGCGGAAACGCTTCCAAAACCTTAACATTGACATTTTCTCAGAAACAATAAATGGCAGAAGCACCAAACCTGGCTTGCTGATAGACAGCAGTAAGACCTTCCAAGGCATACTGTTTGAATGACCTTGACTGAAGGTCAAGGTCACTAAATCTGTCTCACTGGAAATTTACAATTGCCATTTTCTCAAAATCTAGGGATACCAGAGACATCAAACTTTGTACGGTGATAGACATTGTCAAAACCTGTACTGGCATACTTGTATTCAATTTCCTTGAGTCAAGGTCAAGGCCACTCAAAATGTTTTCCGGAGTCCTTAACGTTAGCATTTTCTTGGAAACAACAAACAGCAGAGACACCAAACAAGGCAAAATGATAGGCAGCAATGAGACCTATGCAGACATAGCCTTTTGAATGAACTTGACTCAAGGTCAAGGTCAATACAGCTGTCTGTTATGAAATTTTACATTACCGTTTGTACGGAAGCTGCGAAAACTGGAGCTATCAAACGTGGCATAAAGATAGTCAATGATAAGCTCTTCACTTACAGATCTCATTTGAATGACCTTGACCCAAAGTCAAGGTGATACACGCTGTCCTTGGAAAACTGTTATGTTGCCATTTGCCTTTTTCTTAGGAACTATGAACACAAGAGACATCTTACTTCAGGATAGACAGTGATAGCTTTACAAACATACTCTTTTGAATGACCTTGACCCATCTCACAAGTGAGCCAAGGAGGCGTTGCTCCTCTAGTTAAGTCTTGAAAGAAACTTCTCATTTAAACTCAGTAGATTTTTGGCTCCCTTGTGTAACAATGGGAGTCTATGTATTGACCCTCCGTCGTCTGTCTGTCTGTCTGTCTGTCTGTCTGTCTGTCTGTCTGTCTGTCTGTGTGTGTGTGTGTGTGTGTGTGCAGAAAACTTTAACATTGTCATTTTCTCAGAATCTACAAACAGCAGAGGCACCAAACTTGGCATGCTGATAGACAACCACAAGGTCTTTCAAAACATATCATTTTGAATGACCTTGACTCAAGGTCAAGGTCACTAAAGCTCTCTGTTTGAAAATTTTACATTGGCATTTTCTTGGAATCTACAAACACCAAAGGTTTTAAACTTTGCATGTTGATAGACGTTGATAAGCACTTTACAGATATACATGTAGTCGGTGGCCTTGTGTCAAGGTCACGGCCGTACAAGCTATTTTTGTGAAACCTTAACATTGGCATTTTCTCAGAAACAACAAACAGCAGATGCGCCAAACCTGGCGTGCTGATAGACAGTGATAAGACCTATGCACACGTACCACCTTAAATGACCTTGACTCAAGGTCAAGGTCATTAAAAGTCTGTTGGGAAAATTTACATTTGCATTTTCTCAGAATCCAGAAGCATCAGAGTATATGTGCAGTGATTGACATTAGCAGCACCTTTACAGACATACCTGTGTTCAGTAACTTTTAGTCAAGGTCAAGGTCATGCAAGCGTTTTTTTTTTTTTGTTTTTTTTGGGGGGGCGGGGGGGACTTTAACCTTGGCATTTTCACCAAAACAACAAACAGTAGAGGCACCAAACGAGGTATGATGATAGACAGCAGTGAGACCTACCTTTCTGAAAACTACAAATATTAGGCATAATGATAGACATTGATGAGATCTCATTTGATTGACCTTGACCAAAGGTCAAGACCATACAAACTGTTTCGGGGAAAATTGTAATATTGCCATGAACTCAGAGCGCCAGAGACACTTTACTTGGCATGACAATGGATAGTGATAAGAGCTTTACAAACATACTCTTGTGAATGACCTTGACCTGTGTCACAAGGGAGCCATGGAGGCTTTTGCCTCTCTCGTTTAATATATATTTACATCCTGTTTTTTGTATGCCCTTTTATTTTTAATGGCCAGGCAGAAAGGGACCTCGCTTAGCCGCGAAATAGTCTTTGTAGCTTGCGCGGCGTAAAGCCCTAAATAATTAAATAACCGCGTTATATTGGGTTCTCTTTTTATTAGCTTTTTTTTCTCCCCAGAACTGTAACCAAGTCTTGGGGCCTTGTCTTCGTCTTGCATATGTGCATACCTTGAAGGCGCATGTCTTTCACTGGGTTGTGTCAAAAGGATTACTGTTATCACAGCTTAATGGGTACGCACACGATAAAGAAAATGGTGATACGTGATTACAAAAGCAGTTGATGGTCGTTGTTTCTGTATAATACCTTCAAGAAATGCCACTGCACGATTTTGGCGATCGTTCTGGCTGCCTTTTCTTCCTGCTGCTCCACATGGGCTGCCATGAAGATGCCGCTGATCTCCTCAATGGTGTCGATGACGTCACTATGGTCTCCACGCAACGTCAAGCAGCCCGCTGATCGATTCACGTTCACGTCCACGTCATTCTGTTTCCCGGCTCGTCTGATCCGTGCCACCTGCGGCCAAAGAAAACACAACGCATGGCAGAAACCAAGAAAGATTTTGCCAAAGAAGATTTTATTGCCGGCTTTGAGCCCAAGGGTTTTTTTTATGCCATATAGGTCTGCAGGGTAAACATTGAGAGCATGAACATTATAAACATAAACACTGATGACGAAAACATTAAGAAGATAAACATCAATATGGTGCATTGTACAGCAATGTCATAACCTGGAAAATACAATATGCCCAAGTTGCGAGTAACGTAGACATACTACAAGCAATATTAAATTTTGCAATATGAGTTGACTGACATAAGGGAAGAAAGCCACACATCAAAACAATGAGAATATTACTGTTATAAAGCGTGACAGTTTCAGTATTTGTTCTTTTTAATCATTAAGCTGTGCATTTTTAGAGGTATGGAAAACACAGCGCATGACAAAGATCGGGCCGATCGTCGGGGGTTCTCTCCGGGTACACCGGCTTCCTCTTCCTCTGCTTTGGAAATGTTCAGCCCACCACATATGAAAAATAAATGCAATTCTAAATTCCGAAATTTAAATAGCTGAGCTGTTCCTTCGCACCACGTGACTGTAATGTGTTTATGTCCAGTGTGTGAGAGAATAAGTATGATTCACGTGAGCGTGCGTGTTGGGTTCAGTTCGCGGCGGTTTGAGCCGATTCACGAAAGCGCCTATACAATACTCATTATTATTATTATTATTTTATTTTATTTTTTTTATTAAGAAACTGCCCGGGCGCAAGGTGTCAGTTTCGAATAAAACACGTACACATTTATCACCAACTTCATTACTCTCTCGGGTGCATATTCCCAGAGGTTTGATTTGTGTTGTTTTACGTCGCAGTAAGTCAGTAAAAAATTTTAAAAAGAGAAAAGTCGACGTCACGAGCATGACAAACACTGAACTGTTGCCAGTTTCGCATCACTACTATGAAAACGTACAGCCGCCATGTTTGAATTTTGAAGACCAAAACCATTGCCTCGAGGTTTTTAGAGGTTAGAAATGGATTCGAGGTTTTTAGAGGTTAGAAATGGATTCAAGAGCCAACTGGCATATAATTTCACTGCCATTTAACTTGTTAATATCGACAATGACAGAGCAGAAGATCTTTAACTCTCACCGGTTGAACTGTGTCCTGCGAGTGCGTGCACACCAGAGCGGCACGAGTCTTTGTAAGGGTATGTGTGCCTCGTGCGTGGACACCTGAGCGGCACGAGCATTTGTAAAGGCATGTGTGCCTCGTGCCTGGACACTTCTCATGCAAGTAACAACTAGTATGTGAACACTACTCATGCAGGTTATGTTAGGAATACAGTGAGTGCAGGCTATCACTCCCTCCTGAGACACGCCACGAAGCGGAGCGGCTAGCGGAGACGGGTTCGGGTCCCACTGGTTGCAAGCGGTCCGGGACATAAGGGATCTTGAGCATGGATGCGGAAAATGTGGCGATCATGCCTTGGCGTGGTCACTCGAGGTCTGCCGCTCCGCTGGGCATCAGCAGTAGCGCCAGTTGTCAAGAACCGATGCTGGAGACGATAAATGGTGGAAATGTGGCATTGGAAAGTCGCAGCCACGGCTTCTGGCGTGTCCCCAGACTGCAGACGTCCAATGGCCCTCTCGCGTTGTGCAGAAGTGAGTCGTGGCATCGTGATAGCGTCGAATGAGGGACTGATGAAACCTGTATCTTTGTGCCCTTTTTATCCCCTAGTGACAGTGAACACTACTCACTGCTCAGCTATTGTGCTTTGCTTGCACATGCAGCTGAAATGCACACGAAATGTGTCACAGCTAACTCGGGCTTCACGTGGACTGCAAGTGCGCTGATGCGGTAAAATTCACAGAACGCTCCCCTCAAACATCGGTCTTGATATACTGGGTGCCAAAAAGAACGCAACTTTTGTTAATACCGGAAAAAATGAATTGAAAGATGGAAGATATTTTTCGCGTTTCTTTTGGACGTCAGTATATTTCAACTCGCGAAATCTCGAAAAGGGATTGTTATCACTGAAGTCACGTTTGTTGTTAATAAATAAATAATAATAAATAGTACTTATTTAGCGCTTACTCTCGCAGCAAGGCAACTCATTGCGCTAAACACACACACACACACACACACACACACACACACACACACACACACACACACACACACTGATGCAGATATACAATTACAGAAAAAGGCGCTGAAATAATGTGAGTTAGTTTTTTCGGACTTTTAGGCTAGGAAAATTGCTGAACAAGGTAGAACAAATTTGATCCTAACTTTTTATTACAGATTTCAGTAGAACACAGGCCCCTAATGCTGTGGTGGTCTCCGTGAATTTTTTCTCCGTCCGCGTCACCGTTAAAAACGACCGTTTATCTTGCCATTTTCACTATATGAGCCCTATAAATGGGCTTTGAGGGTGTGCACAAAGTATGCGTGTTTGCGGGTACAGAAATGCGCAGAACTCCACTCTAAATACGGGCACTGTTAGACAAGACATGCATTGTTGACATGCTGAAATTTTACCCCAATCAGAATGATGCTTCCTGGAAAATTGCGGCCATCAGTTTGGCCGTTGATTCAAAGGACCCTGTAAAACGCCGCGGTATTTGATGCTTGTGCACTTATCAGGTCACTGCAGGTGACATGTATCGCGGAAAACATTTACGATCATTGAACAATTTAGTCAGGAAACGCTTCTTTGGTGTTGTGAAGTTCCCTTGTCACCGCATGTGCAGGTAAGTATGAAATATGATATCCAAGTGAGCACGTTTTTCGGTAGCGATATTTTGGGGGTGTACTTACTAAAGTAGTTGCTGCGTTGTGAGCAGTGAACGGTTTTTCTCAAAGAGCAGTGCACACTCAAGAATAGTATTCCAGTTGTGTCATATCAAAAGTTCATCAAAATCGCTTTTGTACTTTTGTCACAAACAGCCAACGAAAGTGCAGTCTGTTAAATAATGGCTGCTAGTTCAGTACTAGCACAGTGCAATGGAAATTATGTAGAACACAACCTCAAGTCTATAGTAGTATGTGGCTGAATTCATTTCAAGTGTTATGAGGTATGTTAATCACACGGCAAACATGTTTTCAAGGTCAAGGTCATTGGTTTGTCTGTTTACTCCTGTTACTTCATCGCTCAGATTAAGCATTTTGGTGCTGCTAACTTTTGTCCCCGTGGTTTGGTGAGTTCACAGCATCCTCAGAATAAAAATATGACTGCAAAATCTTCATAACTCAAGCGTGACCTTGACCTTTACTAGAGGTCACCAGAAAGGCATTCTTATCAATGCATATTAGGCAAATGTTATGCCAAATGCTGTATTTACAAAAATTTCACCCAGTCTCTATGACCTTTACTCCCAAGGCCAAGGTCACCAAAGTTGTCCACAAGAAATCTTCTCATACAAACATCGTTTGTGCTAATTTTGTTTTGCCTGGTGCTTGTGACTGCTTGTTCTTTTGCTTATTCTAACACAGCGATGAAATAAATGTTTGGGAGTAAACAGACGAGCCGATGACCTTGACCTTGTAAACATGTTTGCCGTGTGATTAACATACGTCATAACACTTGAAATGAATTCAGCCACTTACTACTGTAGACCTGATGTTGTGTTCTACATACTCTCCATCACATTTTGCCAGTAATGTATGCCAGTAATTTTCATTTGTAAATTTGTGAATGTCCAAAAAAAAAAAAGGCAACATAACGGCGTTTGTTCCCAAGGAAAAACACGTTGAAAATAAAAGAGATTTCACAGATTTGCTTCTGTGTCTATTGTTTTTTATTTGCATTCGTGTAATTTTATTTTACTGGAAGTTTCATATTAAGTTTGTCTAATTTCTGTACCTGTATCTCAAAACAGGAATTAATGAAAATGTCCGACATTTTCTGAGTGCGTTAGAATTTGAGGCAAAAAGGTATACTTGTAATAGTATTTTAGGGATGCTGGACTATTTCTCTAAAGCATGATGTGCGTCTGCAAATGATCTGTCAAGCGTAGCACCTGCAGCAGCGTAATATGTCAGCCCGGTCCCCATCAGTAAGAGAATTGGCGTCTATATGGAAAAAGGAAGATTTGATAACTGAGAGCTGCTACAGGCAAATCTGTTGTCATTTCGTTGGACCACCGCAGGGTGTCTGGCCTAACATATCCAGTAGTCAAACTTGAAGTGTGTGCACAATACCTGCTGCAGCGGCGTCATTTGTAATCTTTGCTGTGTATAGTCAATTTTCGAACCCAACCACAATATGGAGTCCCCTCATTACCCCTCACAGCTAAAGGGACATAGTGGAGGGGCTAGTAACACGTAAGTGCCAAGCCTCTCCTTTAAAAGTTGGCCAATAACAAAAAACGCTGTGTACACTGTGGCCGTCATATCTGGCTACTTGGTAACCTACCCCCGTAGCAATTAATGCTCTGTTTAATTAGAAAAAGGTAATTTAAGTCACCTATTTCAAGCAGTGAAGAGTTCATGAAATTTGATGTGGGATGCACGTTTTCCTTCTCCTGGAATCACTCTACTTTTTCCAATATGTAAAACAATGACAAGTTAAGACTGGTGGCTGTTAGCAGCAAAATATAAACCTACCCCCCCCCCCCCCCCCCCCGACGCAGCATGTAATGAAGGAAATGGAAAAAATGGGTAAAAATAATGACCGCTGTAAAGAAGACGTGCTTGTTTAGATTCACAGATCTTTCTTCATACGACTAGTCATTGTCTTTTCCACCAAGACAAATGTATAAAAAGAAATTGCATCAAGTGTAGCAATTATGGCAGGCTCTTTTGGTAAGCACCGCTTTCAGCCCATATAGGGAACTGATAGCTTCAATTAACGGCCATCTTTAAGCAATGAATCTCTCATACAAGTTCTGGAAGATAATTCTGAAACACCGAGCATGTGTCCGAATATTTGCATCATATTATACTTGTTTTCGCGGATACACCTTATCACAGCAACCACTCAAGTGTCCCTACTCCCATCATTACGCATATTCAGCCATTATTAAACAGGTTGCACTTTCGTTGGCTGTTTGTGACAAAAGTACAAAAGCGATTTTGATGAACTTTTGATATGACACAACTGGAATACTATTCTTGAGTGTGCACTGCTCTTTGAGAAAAACCGTTCACTACTCACAACGCAGCAACTACTTTAGTAAGTACACCCCCCAAATATCGCTACCGAAAAACGTGCTCACTTGGATATCATATTTCATACGTACCTGCACATGCGGTGACAAGGAAACTTCACAACCCTTGTCATCATTTCTGACTAAATTGTTCAATGTTCTTAAATGTTTTCCGCGATACATGTCACCTGCAGTGACCTGATAAGTGCACAAGCATCAAATACCGCCGTTTTACAGGGTCCTTTGAATCAACGGCCAAACTGATGGCCGCAATTTTCCATCATTCTGATTGGGGTAAAATGTCAGTGTGTCAACAGTGCATGTCTTGTCTAACAGTGACCGTATTTAGAGTGGAGTTCTGCGTATTTCTGTACCCGCAAACACGCATACTTTGTGCACACCCTCAAAAGCCCATTTATAGGGCTCATATAGTGAAAATGGCAAGATAAACGGTCGTTTTTAACGGTGACGCGGACGGAGAAAAAATTCACGGAGACCACCACAGCATTAGGGGCCTGTGCTCTACTGATTTCTGTAATAAAAAGTTAGGATCAAATTTGTTCTACCTTCCGCTATATAAAAAGCCTAATTAGACTAGCCTATTTTAGCCGCGCAAGCACCAAAGACTAATTCGCGGCTAAGTGTGCCTGCACTGCGTGAAACAAAAAAAAAAAACAAAAAAAACGTAACGTTGGACAGCTGATGCAAACTGGTCTACAGGGCAGTATAAACGTAGGACATGCAGGAGACGTTGCACCTTCATGCTAATTTATCGAACTCCCGATTACAAACAAGATGGCCACCAGCCCAATATGCTGTTTCCATTCAATGACCTGCTGTAGTCACAGTCGTAGTCGTTGTGTCATGTATGCAGCCCGCGCGCACACGCCGGAACGCAAGCTCTCTGACATCAAGCATGCTGACATAAAGAAAGTACTGAAAACCCTTATCGTGCCTCTATGCACTTGCAAAACCCCAAACACATGAGGTCGTGTGAGCTCGCCTAGCTGGTTGACGTCACAAACTTTTTGGCGTATGCGAGGTTCTACATGGGTGAATGAATTCTTGTAATAAAGTCGTTCCCGTTTGACAGAGTTACTTCCCGCAGACCTGACTGACAGACGATTGCTTACTGGTATCGGAGAAGAGACCCTCTCTCTCTCTCTCTCTCTCTCTCTCTCTCGCTTTAGACGCGCGCTTGCGCACGCACGCACGCACGCACGCACCCCCCCCCCCACCACACACACACACACACACACACACACACATTATGCTTCTGAGTGTGAGTCATTTACATAAATATTACGCCTGTACACGAAAGACAACCAACTTGTCTCAAAAGGGCGATAACTCCCAAATCACTTAAGCAATCATCACACGCTTGATTCCTCTAATGTAAAATTTTGATATATTTGGATACCCCAAATTTGAAGCCATTCGGTTGAGTATTTTCGAAGAAACGGGCCTGGACACAATTCACACACACACAGCCGCACGCACGCACACACATACGCACAGACAGCACTCACTTGCAGTCGTTGTGTCATGTATGCAGCCCGCGCGCACACGCCGGAACGCAAGCTCTCTGACATCAAGCATGCTGACATAAAGAAAGTACTGAAAACCCTTATCGTGCCTCTATGCACTTGCAAAATCCCAAACACATGAGGTCGTGTGAGCTCGCCTAGCTGGTTGACGTCACAAACTTTTTGGCGTATGCGAGGTTCTACATGGGTGAATGAATTCTTGTAATAAAGTCGTTCCCCTTTGACAGAGTTACTTTCCGCAGACCTGACTGACAGACGATTGCTTACTGGTATCGGAGAAGAGACCCTCTCTCTCTCTCTCTCTCTCTCTCTCTCTCTCTCTCTCTCGCCTTAGACGCGCGTTTGCGCACGCACGCACGCACGCACGCACCCCCCCCCCCCCCACCACACACACACACACACATTATGCTTCTGAGTGTGAGTCATTTACATAAATATTACGCCTGTACACGAAAGACAGACCTGACTGACAGACGATTGCTTACTGGTATCGGAGAAGAGACCCTCTCTCTCTCTCTCTCTCGCCTTAGACGCGCGCTTGCGCACGCACGCACGCACGCACGCACGCACGCACACACGCACACACACACACATACATTATGCTTCTGAGTGTGAGTCAGTGGAACAAAAACGAAACCCACTGAAATTCCCGCTTTCCACATGTCAAGTTGTAGAGATCGCAAAATAATTTCTAGACCATCCCAGAATATGCTGGTGCAGTAACGTCAGTAGATTACGTCACCTTGGAAAGATTTCGAACCTTCCAGTAAGTTAAGGAATGTTCTAGATCTGACCTGTTCAGTACGTAAGCAGCCCTGTACAGCGTTCTGGATTCTTCTTCTTTCATGAATTTGTTCTCCGTGCATATTCTGTTCATAAAGTATTGGAGTTGTATTCTGTTGTATCCCGTGTCTTCTCTGCGATTGCACGAAGATGGCGACATAGCAGAAGTAAAATACACCACGTCTCCAAACAGAGGAATTCGGAAAGAAAGTGGCGAGACACCCCCAAGAAAAACCAGCATCACGTCAATCAAACATGACGCACTTACTTTACGTCAGTGTGCGTGCGTCTCTTCTTCGATGTTTGTGAGGCGTGTGGCTTGTAGAGGAAATGTGCTGTGAGTACAAATTTTCGAGTGTTACGCCTTTAAACGCCAGAAAGCCACTTTTTTCTGAAAAGGGCGATAACTCGCAAATCATGTGTGCAATCGTACCTGGATCGGGCCTTCTATTCAACAATCTTGATTCATTTAGGACCCCCCAAATTTGAAATCGATCGGTTCAGTATTTTCGGAGATACAGGCATCTGAAATGGGTTCACATGCAATGTCAACTCAGGCTCGGTTTACATGAAAATTAAAACAGCGACCATTTTCTAGTAGTGACTCTGTTCAGAGTCCGTATTTAAGCTATCTACTACCAAAAAATTGAGTGATTTAAATAAATATTACGCCTGTAAACGAAAGACAACCAACTTGTCTCAAAAGGGCGATAACTCCCAAATCACTTAAGCAATCATCACACGCTTGGTTGCTCTAATGTAACATTTTGATATATTTGGATACCCCAAATTTGAAGCCATTCGGTTGAGTATTTTCGAAGAAACGGGCCTGGACACAATTCACACACACACACACACACACACACACACACACACACACACACACACACACACACACACACACAGACGGCACTCACTGAGGAGGAGAACCGCGTTCGGCGCACCATACATGTCAGCATCGTTGACGCACGTTTTCTTACGTCATTGTCAGAGTTACACTTGCAAAATCGGCAGTGACGTGCGTTTGTACCACAGATGCTTGCCTATGAACGTGGAAAATTTAGCCCGTCCTATGATGTTGTTTCCATTACTATGAGAACAACATAAAAGGGTAGTGTGTGGTGTGTTGCCGGTGACTGAAATGATGTTCTGTACTTTTTGTTCTGAACTGTTCTGTAATGGGCTGTGGCCTGAACAATAAAGTGAATTGAACTGAAAAAAGCGTAGAAAACAAATAGCAATTACAACTAGGTAAAACAAAGATAAATACTAAGTGCATATACAGCAAATATTGCAACTTATCATCTCCTAGGCACAGTAAACCAGTTCACAGCATATGACAGACTACCTAACCGTGAAGGGTTTGACGAAAGACGTGGGTTTTCAAGTTCGATTTGTTTCTTCCAAGTGCTTGGCTTACCTGCTCATCATTCAGCGACATCACCTTGTCATCTGACATTGTTCTCTCGATGAATGTGTCTTTCACCAGTTCTCTGAACTCGTTCACTGCAGTCTCGATGTTTCTGGGATCGTCCGCAAAGATGAAGAGGGAAGCTTCCTTCAGCGCAAGAGAGTCGTGTTGCTGTAAAGGAGGAGAACTCGGGTCCTCATCCACAGCGACGGAAAGGTTTTCTTGACAGGTGAATTTGATGCCTTGAAAACATGAGAGGAGAATGATGAGCATTTTTTTTTTTTTTTTTTTTTGAGGGAGGAAGGTGGTATTTGTAAGACATTCACACAATTAAACATACCTTTTTCTTTCAAAGGTAATAAGACCCCCCCCCCCCCCCCTACAGATCTATATATATTATCTCCGAGTTTTACGAGACAACATCGTTTTTGAAGCGGGTTTTTTTTAATACTTTATTATCCCTTTCGGGAATTTCGGGCTACTTGCCCCGGGGGAAGCGCGTCACCGCTGAGCAGCGCCACCCATCCTACCTATCCAATTTTTAAATTTTGGGTGAGGAAAGCCGGATAACCCGGAAAACCCCCAGATGAGCAGCCCGAGGAATCATATCACAAGCTCGACCTGGGCTCGAACCCACGCTTCATCGCGGTGACGGAATTTCAGCAGCTGAGCGGGTAGGTCCGACGCGCTACCTATTATTGGACCACCTCTCATCCCTTTGTCTAGAAGTGCCCAAGAACGAAACGCCCCTAGAGTACCGACGGGTCTATGCGCTCATTCACTCTCTGCCCTCACTGAAATTCCTCTAGCCAGCCTCTGGTTGAAGCTACGATCACCGTTCCCATGTTGACGTGTAGGAAAATCTCTCAGCTATCTAACCTCACAATGCGATCGACCCCGTCTTTTCAATTGTTCAGTCAGCAGTATGGTTTGTGAGGCGACTCGAATTCTGGTTCATGCGCCATAGGCTTGGTACGTGCGCTCACAGTTGGATGGTATTGCGCTCGGGGGTCGACATTGCGCTCGGGTAGGGATGGTCTTGCGCTCGTTTGAAATAACTTCCTCTGGGTAACTTATATGCTTCTAAAAATCTATTTTAATGGCAAATAAAGCAATCATCATTCAATATATAAAGACACACGGCCATAGTAGATACTCAATGTTTATTATATATAAAGACACAAGGCCATAGTAGATACTCAATGTTTATTATATATAAAGACACAAGGCCATAGTAGATACTCAATGTTTATTATATATAAAGACACAAGGCCATAGTAGATACTCAATGTTTATTATATATAAAGACACAAGGCCATAGTAGATACTCAATGTTTATTAAAGAAGCAGAAAATACAGTGACTAAAGCAGCAGCGTTCAACAGTCACAGAACAAGAAATCAACAATGACCCACTCAGGAAAACCTGTTTTTTTTCCGCACAAACAGACAAACAGGCCAGAAAATGGGAGGGGGGGGGGTGTTGAAGTCACTATGGGGGGGGGGGGGGGAGGGAGGGGCAAAGAGAAGGGACAGGAGTTTGTCCAGTGGTGGCAAATGATTAGAGTATTCCAACTGAAATAAATGCTCAGCTTGACATTTAAATGAAATATTGAAACACCCTATGGCGCATAGCCATGTTTTTTAGCCTCCACTATGCGCTCACCCCCCCTAAACCACTCCTGGTTCGTTGTACAGCATTTCATTCGTATCAATCCATCACCTACACCACTTGCAAGCTGTCTTGTTAACATTCAAAACGTATCTGTATGAATTCAAAGCAGCACCTGCTTTTGCCAGCGAGTGTGTCCACTAATCAACCCCATTAGTGAGGCAATGAAAAAAGAACTTACCTTTGTGTGAGTCAAACCAGACGCTGTATCTCGCAAAACGCGCGAAAGGATGCGAGGGTCAAGTAAAGAGAAGCAATCCAAGGTCGTAAGAAGACGCTAAGCAATAAATTTGGGGTTATATTTCTTGGTGAGCGCATTGCCCACTCGATCGCGCAGACCCGCCGGTACTCTATAGAGTCCGCAGAATTGTACGGAATACTTCTGGAATGGTCTTTTACCTTTTTTCTCCAGTTTGGTTCTGACGACGTCAGCAAAGGTGCGGAGCAAAGTCAGGTCATCCGTGACCACCCGCAGCTCCTTCACGCTTCGTTGCTTGTCGCTGCAGAACTTGGTCACGGTTTTGATAAAGACCTTAGCTTCTTTTGCAATCTTTTGGTCTGACCCAGCCAATCCTAAAAAAAGACCACAGACCATAACAATATAGCACGGATGAGTATTTGAGTATTACTCTGGGCACAGGACGGAAGCTGAGAGAGTGACGTTCAGACTCTAAAACTGCGACTCCTGCGACTGTGCAAGTAATGCAGGCAACTCTGTCACAGTTGCAGAGTTTTCGGCGCTTCGGCGACCCTTATAAAACCAGAGCGTGAGTTTGCTGTGACTTCATTGTGCGTCTGGTCTGAGAGCGAGACACATCGCTATGTACAGAGTCTAGCGGGTTTTGTGTGCTGCACGAGAAGACTAGCCACTGCGATCTTTCTCGCTCAGTGTCAAAACGCATACTGAACTGTGAAATCAGGCTGCCCTTGGCTTTTATAGGGGTTTCTGGGACGCTGTAAACTCTGTGGGTAGGTTGGTGTTCGAGAGTTTAACGTTCTTTTCCACCACGTAAGGGTGATATCAAAGACGGGGCAATGAGAAAACGGCCAGTACAAATATTTGGCCCCAGCTGGGATTCGAACACACTACCCGAGGAATCAGGTCCTGAAAACTCTGTAACTGCGACAGAGTTGACCTTTTTGCAAAGTCGGACAGTTTTTGTTAAAAACAGTTTGTGGCTTTTTGTTGAGATTGCAGACCTGAAATTGCATTCGTGAAATGTTTTCAACAAACATACTGAGACTTGCTAACTATGACCTTTATAGTTATGATATCCCTCTCCTGTAATCGAGGGTCATGTATCCAACCATAGGAAAAAAATCAACACATTAATATCTCTGTGGTGGCTGGACCAATAGTTATATACTGATAGGACACAACCGACGCTGAATAACGCTCCATGAAAATATACACTTTAGCCCTACAAGCTACAGTGCGTGCGTGTCTCAGTGGAAAATGTCCCACGCTAACACTGCAAGGTGAGGTTCGCCGTGCGCCATAGGGGATCCCATTCTAACTTCAATCAAGCTCAGCTAGTAAAAATTATCGTACAGCTTAGGTACGCTGCCATTTTTCTTACATTAGCTTGATGTTTTCCTATGCTTAGCCACCACGCAAAAGATGAAGCCACCAAAAAGTTTGTTCGCTTGGATCCCTAACCCAGGATGTGATTTCCCCGAACACTCATGGGTTACCCGAATTATGACTTTTGAAACTGGCCCCATTCAAAAGACTTCACCTCTCGTTCCAAGCGGAGGGATGGCGACCGACTTCACACAGACACTGTCCGCTTTTTCCAGGCAGCTTTTGTATGCTTTCTTCAAGTCTGCTGAGAACCTGAAACAGTCCACGAACAGCACCATCCCACCTCCTGTGTAGGCCATCGCCACGCCTGTCTTTTGCAGCTCGGGCACTGGGGGAAAGTCAAAGCTCATTGAAAATTTGCTAGGTGTCTAGTGAAACAACGCACACGAAAGCAGAAACGTGGGATTCAGATTGAAAACAATGTTGCTGTGTGAAAAATAGATACAATGGTATACTGTGGTTATGTGGAAATAATGATAACAACAACAATAATAATTATTATAGCAGCAATACTACTAATACTAGTAATACTACCACGACTACTACTACTAGCTTCTACTACTGACTGACTCACTATTAAAAAAGGTTGAGTCGGATTAACCGGAGGAAAGGAATGCCAAAAAGGAGAGCTGAATACTGCTGTCGAAATGTAAGGACAATGTGTGTGTGTGTGTGTGTGTGTGTGTGTGTGTGTGTGTGTGTGTGTGTGTGTGTGTGTGTGTGTGTGTGTGTGTGTGTGTGTACCTTTCTTTCTTAGATCCTGTTCCCATTCAGGTCCATAATTGTTTTTCAGAACTCCGGCTGCAGTGTCTGTTCATTGTGCACAGAAAAGTAACAAGCACCTGACAAGAGACGTGTCAATAATTGCTATTTGCCTTTCCGGTCATAGTTTCATATAAATGCAGAAGAAAAATCGATAGTGAAAACCTCAAATACACAGCAGCAACAACAAGAAGATGCGTAATTCATCGGCTGCTTGCTCGCAACTGACAGTATGACTAGGTAAGATTCGCTCTCCTCAATCAATCAATCAATCAATCAATCCATCAATAAACATATTTCCTTAAAAATGAACGTGAAAATGATTGACAATCCCTATCTTACTGTCGAAAGAAACTTTTGAACAACAGTAATTAAAAAAATTGTAAAAGGAAGGATGGTTGTGTGTTTTGGGAGTTTAACGTCCTTTTCCACCATGTACGGGTGATATCAAAGACCAACGCTCTACCATTCGACTATCCAGGCTCCCATTGTAAAAAGGAAACAATGTTTTACCCATAGTCAGGGCCAATTGGGAATTCGTCCGAATGACAAGCAGATCTACATCCTCCTTGGTAATGTCCCCTTGCAGTATCTTCAAAACGAGGTCCGGGAATTCAAACGTTACTTCCGGTGCAGGGAAACCGACCCTTCTCTGCGGAGCTACAACAAACACAAGAAAAAGGCATGAGGTATTATGGTTTTGAGAATGAATTAAATTACGAGCAAGCGAAACACAGGTCCTTTGTTTTCAAGAAGAGGACGATGAAACAAAACGTGATGTAAATCTCTAAGGTTGTCAGGAGACTCGAAAATATTAGGTAGGTACAAAGAACTCAACTGTAACTGAAAAACGCACCCTTACCGGCCCCCGTAGTGTAGTGGTTAGCACTACGGACTATGGACCTGGAGACCCGGGTTCGAGTCCCAGCCGAGGCAAGCGGGATTCTTCCAACCTAGGTCGGCTCTTACGCAGAGCGGGTGCAGGTGTGCTATGAGCTTCACCCACTTCACGGGCGTGACTTCGGGGGTGCTTCCCTTGATATGACACGTCTTATGATGTGGAAGATTACACGGCCGGCACCGCAGGTGCCGTAGTTTCCGGGCCTGGTTAATGCCGGGATATTTAGACAGGAAGCGTGGAATGCGGCCCTGTCCCGCAGTCCCAAACCACACGGACCTCCACAGCATCATCTTACCATCATCCTCATCTCCATCATCATGCATAATAAAAATTGCCCCAGCTTCCGAGCCATCCGCGGACTCCACCCATTACCAAGGAGGAACACCACTGGAGCCGGCAAAGAGTTGTGGCAGCAAAAAAAAAAAAAAAAAAAAAAAAAGGCACCCTTGGTGGGTACACGCAAACGCAAGTTTTGCCGCTATCTGGAAAAAGAGCTTAAAACGCCATGGAGTTGATAACCGCTTAGGCCCTATCCAGATTACTGTAGTAATGTAGTCTTTGTCTACTCACGTGCATTCTCGCGATCTGAAGTGGAGGTTTCCGAAACAGTTCTTGTGTCTTTTGATTCAGGGGTTGGTGCCACACTTCCACTCCTGCTCTGACTCTCGATTGCACGGAAAGCCTGCAGAACCAAGCAGATTTTAAAGAACGATGCTGATGAAAGATAGCATAAAGGCACAACAATACAAACTGCAACCCGATAAATCTCAGTACAGCAAACCGTGCGTTATATGTATCAGTATTGCATTTCGACTCTCTCCAGGATTTGTCGTTGTTGATGAACATTCAAATTCTGTTGTTACGCTACTCGAGCGCTCAGTTTGGTCGCCGTGTCATTTAGTTCGCTCCTGTTGGCTCAGTGCCAGCATTACAGACGCTGTTACTGTCCAGGTGTGTAAGTGGTGTAGTATTATGGGCTCTAAATGTTTCAATGTTTGGCAGGAATTATTCACAGTAAACATGTGTGCTTACCTGAATGGCTGACCGATCGTTCGGATGAAGCACAATCCTGACTTCCCTCAGAGACGAAGTGGGCATGGCCTGACGGAACAGAGCCACCACAGCGAACATTATACGTGCCACGTTTTCACAGGGGTAACTGAACTTGCCTGTGCCGAGAGCTGGGAATGCCATGCTAGTGTAGTGGTTCTTGCTGGCCCGTTCCAAGCACTCAAACAGCACTGTACAAAGTCCCTGAACAGACACACACACACACACACACACACACACACACACACACACACACACACACACACACACACACGTAAAATTACTTATTACAATAATTAGAAGGAAAAAAAGTTACGGAACATTTCACAGCTGACTAGATTATCACGTTAATACTACCATTTCGTATTGTGCAAGCCTAACACTTAGCCGCTGCGCTACTGAACGACCGTCACCGCTGTCACGGACGCACGCACGCACGCGCGCGCGCACACACACACACACACACACACACACACACACACACACACACACACACACACACACACACACACACACACACACACACACATTATGCTTCTGAGTGTGAGTCAGTGACAAAAACGAAACCCACTGAAATTCCCGCTTTCCACATGTCAAGTTGTAGAGATCGCGAAAAGATACTGCATTTCGATGCAAAATAATTTCTAGACCATCCCAGAACATGCTGGTGCAGTAACGTCAGTAGATTACGTCACCTTGGAAAGATTTCGAACCTTCCAGTAAGTTGAGGAATGTTCTAGATCTGACCTGTTCGGTACGTAAGCAGCCCTGCACAGCGTTCTGGATTCTTCTTCTTTCATGAATTTGTTCTCCGTGCATATTCTGTTCATAAAGTATTGGAGTTGTATTCTGTTGTATCCCGTGTCTTCTCTGCGATTGCACGAAGATGGCGACATAGTAGAAGTAAAATAGATCTACACTACGTCTCGAAACAGAGGAATTCGGAAAGAAAGTGGCGAGACAACCCCAAGAAAAAACAGCGTCACGTCAATCAAACATGACGCACTTACTTTACGTCAGTGCGCGTGCGTCTCTTCTTCGATGTTTGTGAGGTGTGTGGCTTGCAGAGGAAATGTGCTGTGAGTACAAATTTTCGAGTCAACTGACGATAACGGCTGCAGTGAATTTTTCTAATTTTTTTGTATATTTTTTATGACACCCCAGGCTCATTATATATGTATAGTAGGAGCGATTTGGAGATCTAAAGTGTGTTCACCAGCACTTTCATCAGGTACGGCTTACGCCAAAAGTATAAAAGCGACAACCTCCAAAATTCACTTAGTTGAGAGTCCGTATTTCTGCTATCTATGTCCAAAAAATGGAGTGGTTTAGATAAATATTACGCCTTTAAACGCCAGAAAGTCACTTTTTCTGAAAAGGGCGATAACTCGCAAATCATGTGTGCAATCGTACCTGGATCGGGCCTTCTATTCAACAATCTTGATTCATTTAGAAACCCCAAATTTGAAATCGATCGGTTCAGTATTCTCGGAGAAATAGGCATCTGAACAGGGTTCACATGCAATGTCAACTCAGGCTCGGTTTACATGAAAACTATAAGAGCGACCATTTTCGAGTAGTGACTCTGTTCAGAGTCCGTATTCAAGCTATCTACTGCCAAAAAAATTGAGTGATTTAAATAAATATTACGCCTGTAAACGAAAGACAACCAACTTGTCTCAAAAGGGCGATAACACCCAAACCACTTAAGCAAATCGCCAAATGTTCGGTTTCTCTAACCACAAATTTTGATACATTTGGAGACCCCAGATTTGATTCCATTCGGTTGAGTATTTTCGGAGAAACAGGCCTGGACACATCACACACGCACACACACACATCCACACGGACGGCACTCAGGAGGAGAAGTGCGTTCGCTGCACCATACACGTCAGCATCGATGACGCACGTTGTCTTACGTCATTGTCAGAGTTACACTTGCAAAATAGTCGCTGCGGGAGATCAGCAGTGACGTGCGTTTGTAACACAGAGGCTTGCCCATGAACGTGGAAAATTTAGCCCGTCCAATGATGTTGTTTCCATTACTATGGAAACAACATAACAACAAGATGGCCACCAGCCCAGTATGTTGTTTCAATGACCTGATGTAGTCACAGTCGTAGTCGTTGTGTCATGTATGCAGCCCGCGCGCACACGCCGGAACGCAAGCTCTCTGACATCAAGCATGCTGACATAAAGAAGGTACTGAAAACCCTTATCGTGCCTCTATGCACTTGCAAAAACCCAAACACATGAGGTCGTGTGAGCTCGCCTAGCTGGTTGACGTCACAAACTTTTTGGCATATGCGAGGTTCTACATGGGTGAATGAATTCTTGTAATAAAGTCGTTCCCTTTTGACAGAGTTACTTCCCGCAGACCTGACTGACAGACGATTGCTTACTGGTATCGGAGAAGAGACCCTCTCTCTCTCTCTCTCTCTCTCTCTCTCTCTCTCTCTCTCTCTCTCTCTCTCGCCTTAGACACGCGCTTGCGCGCGCGCGCACGCACCCCCCACACACACACACACACACATTATGCTTCTGAGTGTGAGTCATTTACATAAATATTACGCCTGTACACGAAAGACAACCAACTTGTCTCAAAAGGGCGATAACTCCCAAATCACTTAAGCAATCATCACACGCTTGATTCCTCTAATGTAACATTTTGATATATTCGGATACCCTAAATTTGAAGCCATTCGGTTGAGTATTTTCGAAGAAACAGGCCTGGACACAATTCACACACACACAGCCGCACGCACGCATACACATACGCACGGACGGCACTCCCTGAGGAGGAGAAGCGCGTTCGGCGCACCGTACATGTCAGCATCGATGACGCACGTTTTCTTACGTCATTGTCAGAGTTACACTTGCAAAATCGTCTCTGCGGGAGATCGGCAGTGACGTGCGTTTGTACCACAGATGCTTGCCCATGAACGTGGAAAATTTAGCCCGTCCTATGATGTTGTTTCCATTACTATGGAAACAACATAAAAACCAACCCAACCTATCTGCCTTCCAGACTCATACCTGCGATGCCGCGGACGACCAGGTTGTCAGTGCCAAATGGTAAACCTCTTTACAGGCCAGTCCGTGACCCCTAGTGTGGGCGATCTTTCCTGCCTTGATGCCGCTAGGGTACTTCTGGCGGCACTCCTCCTGCAGACTCGACCCTCCGACCTTCAGGATGGAGGCCGACACAGCGCCACGGCCCAGATCCAGCTCAGGCGATGTGGAGTTGACGATGACGCCAACCTGCATTCGCGAAACAGAAAAATCGTGAAAAGTACCTCTGGAGAAGATGACTGATGGGAAATAAGGAAGGACACAATTTATTATTACTATTTACGTAAAAGGTCTATCCTTAGCATATAGTAATGCTCTGTATAGTTCGCACCCTTGGGCCGTATTGGGCGATCTAAACCAACGCAGTCACGCTCATTTAGTAGAGTTCGTCTGCTTAGATCGGTTTAGGGTTAGGTTTAATAATAATAATAACAATAATAATAATAATGAGTATTGTATAGGCGCTTCACCCAATTTCATCAATCGGCTCAAAGCGCCGCGAACTGAACCCAGCATGCACGCTCACGTGAATCACACGCATTCTCTCACACACTGGACATAAACACATAATAATCACGTGGTGCGAAGGGTCAGCTCAGCTATTTAAATTTCGGAATTTAGAATTGCATTCATTTTTCAAATTTGGTGGGCTGAACAAAGCAGAGGGGAAGGAAGCCGGAGTACCCGGAGAGAACCCCCGACGATCGGCCCGAATGAACGGTGCCACATACGAAAAGGAAAAATTCTTTGCCCTGTGTGGGACTCGAACCCCTGACCTCTCGCATTGGTGGCAAGTCTCTTAACCACTAGATCACCGACAGCCCCATTTAGTAGAGCTCGCCGGCTTAGATCGATTTTAGGGTTAGGTCTAAGTTTAGGGTTAGGTTTAGATTTAGGTTTGGGGTTACCTTGTCGCAATGGTGCAATCACTATGTTGTTTGGACGATCGCGGTGCATTTACAGCAGATGCAAATGACACAAGGGAACGAACTATACCAACGCTGCCATAGTACACAGCAGAAAACCTACTGATTGAAATGCAAGAGGAATTTCAGGTGTACTGTTTACAGACCGGGTTCCATGTTTCAGCCAGATACGTACCTTTTCTCTTGCAATGTCGCCCTCTGTTATGGTGATTTTGATATCTGCTGTAGTTGCTGTCTTAGTGGATGAAGAAGTAGTTATGACTGAAAAGAGAAATGAACCATTCGAAACAAAAATAATCTTGAAAAAGTTTGCAAAAGATGATACAGTTACCAAAACAATCAAACAAACAAACAAAACAACTGCTTCCGGTGAAAATGTGATTTCTCAATATTCAATCAAAGCTCATCCCCCCAAAACAAACAAAACAACAACAAACAAACAAACAAACAAAAAACAAACAAACAAACAAACAAACAAAAACCAAACAAACAAACAAACAAACAAACAAACCCAAAACAAAATATAAAAAATAGAACAGAAAAAAAATGTAACTATCAACAATAAATAGAACAAATACCTTATCTTGGAGCGGGGACAGCTAAATAGTAGAGCCTTAGACTTTAAATGCTCGGGTTGTGAGTTTGAATCCTGGCTGGGGCAAAATATTTGTGCTGGCCTATTTCTCGTTGCCCCGTTTTTGATATCACCCATACGTGGTGGAGAAGGACGTTAAACTCCCAAACACCCACTTACCCACCCGCAAGAGCAAAAAGATGTAACCATAATTTGTCCATACCTTGCACACTGACATCATGCGAAAACTTACCCTCCTGCTGCCGAAATACCTGTACGACATGAGAATGAAAGTTTTAAACTGTGCCAAGAAAAAGCAAAACAAAAAACCAGAAAAACTAGATCAAGCAAATATCCTCAATACTTCCGGCCCCCGTAGTGTAGTGGTTTTAATTAGCACTTCGGACTATGGACCGGTAGACCCGGATTCGAGTCCCAGCCGAGGCAAGCGGGATTTTTCTACCTAGGTCGGCTCCTACCCAGAGCGGGTGTGCTATGGGCCCAATGGGGAGGCTGTTGCCACACACCCGAGTTTCACCTACATCACGAGTGCGAGTTTGGGGGTGCTTCCCTTGGAAATTACACGTCTTATGATGTGGATGATTACACGGCCGGCACCGCAGGTGCCGTAGTTCCCGGGCCTGGTTAATGCCGGGATATTTATGACAGGAAGCGAGGAGTGCGGTCCTGTCCCGCAGTCCCAAACCACACGGACCTCCATAGCATCATTTTACCATCATCCTCATCTCCATCATCATGCATGATAAAAATTGTCCCAGCTTACGAGCCCTCCGTGGATTCTACCCATTACATGGGAGGAACACCACTGGAGCTGGGAAAGAGTCGGGGCAGGAAATAAAATAAAATAAATAAAATAAATCCTCCATACTGGTCTACTGGTCCACAATGGGTAGAAAGCAAAACCTCATTATGAGATAACAGATAACCAAAATACTAACACACATCAGAAGTCAACGGCCTCAAAAGATCTCACTCTCAGCGATAAATTTGGTGTATGAGTGTTCTGAATCTTTTAAACAGGCTAATTCCATCTTTGCTAGGCCAGCTTACGTTTTGGAACAGTTTCGCTCGTAAGTGCGCTTCTGGACGCTTGAAATACTCTATATAATGCTATACAATGTGGATTACACTTTGCGCGAGCGGGACAGCATCTTCAGCTTCTTGATAGAGTCCAACCTCTTTTCTGTGATATAGTTTTACTCTCTGAGTCTTAGACTCTGCAAAGAAATTAGCCTTTCATTGGTTCTCCTTTCAGCTACACAAATTCTTAATATATGTTTACATCATGTTTTAAGCCGGACTTTTACGTTTTAAAGAACCTGGTAGAACGGGACTCGGTTTAGCCACGAAACAGACTTTGTTGCTTGCGCGGCGTTAAGCCCTAAATAACTAACTAACTTGCGCGAGCGGTCGAACATTAGAATTCTACGACTGTCGTTACACTATCGGAGTGCTCAGTGTGGTCACCGAGTCATCGAGTACGGTTGTCCGCTTTGATTAATAAATGAATTCATCCTGGAATACTTGGATCCGGAAATGTTCAACGTCGTATTATTTTATAAAACGACTGGCAGATACTGAGATAGGAGAAGAACTGAAAAGAGAGAGAGAGAGAGAGAGAGAGTGTGTGTGTGTGTGTGTGTGTGTGTGTGTGTGTGTGTGTGTGTGTGTGTGTGTGTGTGTGTGTGTGTGAGAGAGAGAGAGAGAGAGAGAGAGAGAACGTGTATTCACTTCAGTTTACCTGGATACTTTGTCGATCTGACTCATGGAGAACCACCCTGACTTCCCTCAGGGACGAAGTGGGTTTGTCTTTCTGGAACTGAGATAACACCATGAACATGGATCGTGCCACTTTCTCGCGGGGGTAGCCCAGGCCCCCTGTGCCGAGCGGGGGAAATGCAATGGTTTCGTAGCGGTTCCTGCTGGCTCGCTCAAGGCACTCGAGTATAACTGCGCTCAATGTCTGGAAAATAAAATGCATTATAATTATTTTGTTTTTTGTCTATGCTCAGGCACACACTTTATACGATTATTTAAAATGCAAACTATCAAACAGACAACAAACAAACAATAGCAACGCAGACACACGGACAGACAGACAGACAAACGCACGCACGCGCGCACACACACACCCCTTACAACACACACACACACACACACACACACACACACACACACACACACACACACACACACACACACACATTACAAATACTGTGCCTTGTGACGTGTCACTTAAGAAGCAGAAATAATCCACACGACACTTACACAGCACTGTCGTATGAATGCGCTTAACGAAATGTGTTTAACAGATGTGTTTAACAAAATGTGTTTAATAACAACGGCAGCAGCAACAACAGCAGCAGCAACAACAACAGCAACAACAACAACAGCAACAACAGCAACAACAACAACAACAACATCAACCACCTGTCCCTTTTCAGCTTGAAGAAACAACGCACCTTCTCAGCGCCTGACGACCAAGCCTCCAAAGCAATATGATAGACCTCCTTACAGGCCAGACCATGACCCTTAGTGTGGGCGATCTCTCCCGGTTTGATGCCGACAGGGTATTTGTGCTGGCACTCCTCCTGCAGACTCGAACCTCCAGCCTTCAAAATAGAGCTCGACACGGCACCTTTAGCCAGGTCCAGATCCGTGGATGTTGTATTGACCAACACGTCAGCCTGCATCAGCCAATCATTTGCTTTCAGTATCAAAGACAGGTGTCACGTGTTTAATTAACATAAGCGTAAGGGACAATAAATGCAATAGATGAAGCCTTGAGTGTTCTGTTCGCCTTTCTCCCTGAATAAATATACCGTGCCGTCTTTTGCAAGTATGTATGTTATGTAATTCAGACAATTAGACATTTTATGAACCATCGAAACAAATAAATTGCATATATTAACGTGGGATTTTTTCTGACAAAATTTGACAAACATGCTATCATGGGAAACGTCCATGTTAACACATTTCGTACCGCGCAACAATATCCCACGTTTTTGACTCTTTCGGTTTCGGCCCTGTATGCGAAAATCAGGCAAGATTAACGGTTCCTTAACGGCTCTTACTGCAGCAACCACCAGTACAATCAAAGTGCAACGCTCCCACTAAGCCAAATTTAAATCCATGCAGACATAAATTAATTATTATTATTTTAGTGAGGCCACTGTGCACAACCCATAACCTACTCAGTGGAAATTGAGTTAACTTCCTCAGTATCTCTCCGTCAGTCCGACAAGCTTACCACTTATGAACCATCTCGTACTCTCCGCTCCTCATCAGAAAAACTCCTAAAAGTTCCCAAGTTCAATCTCAAAACTTTCGGTGAGCGCTCTTATAGTTTCTGTGCCCCACAGGAATGGAATTCTCTGCCTCCCTCCCTTAGGAACCCCCAGACTCTCCCACAGTTTAAGTCAAAACGAAAGACTCACCTATTCAAGATAGCATATGATCTGTAGCATCACTACCCCTCCTGACAGCCCCCCCCCCCCTCCCCGCACACATACTTAGTGTTTCATGTTTCATGTATGCGTGAGAATGTGTTTGTGTAGCGCACTGAGTGTTCTTTGAGCAGACTGTTAGCGCTTTATAAGACCTACTATTATTATTATTATTAACTGTGATCCTTACCCTTACACCGGCGATTTCTCCCTGTTCAATAACCAGTTTGATGTTACTCTGACGGCCGCTATCGGACACTTTTTCCGGAGCACGGGGTGGAACTGTTGGATAAAACGAAAGGAACATGAGTATATAAAACAAACAAACAAGTGGACGAACAAACCAACAACGCAACCAATCAAAACACGCGAGCCGACCTGCCAGATCAGCTCGTGGGGTGGGTGATTGGGAGTTTAACGTCCTTTTCCACCACGTAACCAAATCAGCTCGTGAATCGACGACGCAACTCCCGTCAATCAAAAGTGGCGAGCCCCCAGAATTCAGCCAATCGCGTGCCATGACAAAATGAGCACACCACATGGCATAATCAAACTTTCTTACCAGACACTAAATAGAGGAAAGCACACATAGTTTGATGTGACGGAAATGTGGAAAGAAAGCAGCAAGTCCATTGACGTCATTTGAAGAAAACGACCATTAGGCCAATCTCTTTTATCTCGAAATCACCCCTTTTTCAATAATGGATGTACTGTGTTTTGCCAATAAAGGGGCGGGGCCCTAGGATTTACCGAGTGGAATCGTCTATTGACCACATTTCCGAGCATACTCCCCCACCAAACTTTGCTGAAGAAAGAACCAAACCAAAACCAAACAGAACACGCAACCAAATGCTGTTACACAGAAAGGTAAGCATTCTGATCATAACATATAATTATATTGATAGCATGTGACGTTCAAAACAACCTTACCTGGAAAAGGAAACGGTAATGACTGCGAAGTGGTTACAAGTTAAGCAAATAGAAGCGACATAAAGGGACAGAAACCACTTAACTTTCACAAAGTACGTCCGCAGAGTTACCTTTTGTTTGTTTGTTGAAGTTATGTCACTTTTGTTTGTGTCCTGAGGAAGGCAAAACTCGAAACGTTGACCTGTGCCGTCCTTTGTGAGAGTTAAATGGTTTCTGTCCCTTTTATGCCGCTTCTATTTGCTTAACCTTACCTGGACTTGAGGCGCCTGCGGCAGCCGTCTTTAGGCTGTCTGAAGTTTTAGCACGGGCTGGAGACTTTGGTGAGGAAGTGACAACAGCAGCTTCAGGTGTAGGTGAGGAACTGTCAATATTGCACACATTCTGACCGGTTTTGTCTCCATCACACTACACAGAGGGAGAAACTAATTTTTAAATGATACACATGCTTTGTTGTAACTAATGTCATGGAGAGAGTCTATACAATAATAATAAAACCACCAATAACAAACCAGCCAATCAATCCAAAACCAAATCAAACAACTGCAACAACAACGACCCCCCCCCCCCCCCAAAAAAAAAGAGATAAATAAAATAAATAAATCAATAAATAAATTCAAAAACAAAAACAACAACGACCCAACAAACAAACATCCCCTCCCCCCCCCCCAAGAAAACAACAACAACAACAAACCCACAAAAACAAACAAACAAACAAACAAAAAAGCCTACAAAAACAAAAAAAACAAAACATGATAAGATAAAACAAAACAAACAAAAAAGAAAACAAAACAAAACACGATAAATCAACAAAACAATGAACAAACAAAACCAAATAAAAAAACAAGGAGAAGAACACCAAACAACATCAACAACAACAACAACAACAAAACGGTAGTTACCAAAAGTCCTGGACTGTCAGGTTCAAGAGAGATAACACACCGACACCCTCGCCCTAATGTCTCCAGATGCTTCCTGCAATTCTTGGAGCGTAGGAATTTCAGCTGAGGCCTGTCAGTCAGCTTCTCTTCGTGACAAAGAATCTTTTCCCCAAGTCCATCAAGACACGTTCTCGCCATCACCAGCCCTTCACTTTTTCCAAGAACACACAGTTTGCTTCCGTCATCATCAATCATGATCTGAACCTTGTGTTGCTTCAGCGAGTTCTGAATATCAGCCAGTTTATTTGGCCAGAATAATGTGACGAACCTCTGCCGACTTGGAGAAAAGCGGAACGCTTCCGAGTGAAGAGTGTTTGTGTGAATGAATGTGAACACTTCGGTGGCTGCGCTGTTTAGTGTGTCGGCTGTTCCAGTGACGCCGACAAGTCGGCCATCTTGGGAAGGCAGCACTGTGAGGGTGCCCGGATGTTTGTCGTAGAGGGATTTGATGTGCTCCATCCATTCCGTTGACTGGAGAACTGGTCTGGACTGTGGTGGGAGTTCCCGCTGGTCTTCAACTGTGGGTAAAAATGAAAGAAGAGTAAAGGAAAAGAATGAAGTAAATCAGCGAAAACTAGATACTTGATTATATCGTATACTATGAAATTCAAACCAGCTGATATCAGGTTTGAGTTGCCTGGCTTTTCTTTAAATTTGCATAATAAAGCAAAAGAACTCTCTCTCTCTCTCTCTCTCTCTCTCTCTCTCTCTCTCGTATCATCATCATCATCATCATCATTATCATCACTAAAAGACAGAGAGATGCCATCTCTATAAACCTTGCCCTTGCATTTCCCCATGAACTGTGCGCACGTTGGATGGTAGTAAGACGCCACTTACGAAGCCCTTAACACATTTCTTACTGCACACGACTTTTTGACTTCTTTTTTTTTTTTTTTGCACTGTCTGCGAAAATCAGGCAAGACTAACGGTCCCTTAACGGTTCTTATTTAGCAAACATGAGTATAATCAAAGTGCAAAACTCCCCTAGGCCAAGTTTAAAGTAATTATGATTTGTTGTAGCGAGGCCACTGGTGCACAACCCCAAACTTACTTGGTAGGAAGTGAGTTAAACTGTCGGAGGAGGTGATGTTCCATTAAGGCATAACAACCATTACTTTCACTTTGCTGCTTCTAATATATGGGAAACGGAGCCACGCCACCACCTATCCTAACCACTATAGACCTATACCCACAACTCTCAGATACCCACCTATTGCGTGGTGGATGAGGAATGCAGCTCCGTGCAAGTCGTTCTCGCTGAAAGCGTGGATCACCATATCTCCCTGTGGACCGGTGTCCCACACAGCCACAACTCCACGGCACTTGAGGATCTGGTCAACGTACTGTGCTCCCTGTGTGGTACCCAGGACTGTTTTCTGTGTGTCCGTAAGTTGGGTAGCTTTTCCTGACATTGCTGACCGCAGAAGTCGGCGAGCGTCGGATTGAGCTTTTCTGGCGATCTGGCCAGGACCTAGGATCAAATGGTAATAATAATAATAATAATAAATGGTATTTGTAGGGCGCATTTCTTTAGAATAATAATAAAACTCAATGCGCCAATCACTCACCGACACTCACGCACATTTTACAAACGGTGGACACGCATACACTGGTGAAACTGACGAGCCACTGACACAGGAAATTAATGGAAGGTTTTACAAAAGAGGAACGTTTTCAGGCTGCTCTTAGAAATAGACAGCGTGGGCGCATTTCTCAGATTTGCTGGCAGAGAATTCCAAAAGGCTGGTGCCACAAAACTGAGAATAAGACCACAGCACAAGTTAACTTCCATACCCCTCCACCGTCTGATCTAACGGTACTTATTTCAAATAATTTGTCCAGAAATACCCCGGGTAGCCGTACGCCTTCAACAAACGTCCCAGAACAATTATTTCAACACCTGTATTTCTCCGGAGACACGGAGTGGACGGGGGGGGGAGAGAGAGAGTTTACCCCTGAACACAATCTGCTGGTTCGACTCGTTCATCTCAACTTTAACACCCGGATGACGATTCTCGACCGTTTCTTTGAAGTTTACAGCCTGCATCAGCCGAAGTCGCAGCGGCTCCACCTTGAGGCTGATTTCTGTGGCATTTTTCTGTCCTTTGGAGGCAGCTGTGACTGGTGGGTTTTGCACAGGTGGCTGTTCGCTTGGCGCTGCCATCAACGGGTGACCCGCTGCTGGGGACGGTTGCGGATACCTTGGCACAGACGGAACCTTGCTCTGGGTTCGCTGGCCTGGTCTAGGGGGAACAGAGAGCTTCACTTCCACTGGTTTCCCGTGGATTTTGTGACTTCTTGCAGCCACGCGTTGAGCCACTGTGGATGCAAAATTCATTGACAGACTAGGATTGTGTTGTATTGTGCTGCCTCTGTTCTACTGTGTAGCTGCTGTTTTGTTGTTTCATCTATCTGTGTGTGCGTGCATGCGTGCGCGCGCGCCTCAAAATCTTCTTTTGAATGTAATACCTTGCCAAATGTCTCGTTTGTACCTGCTATTGTGATGGCGCCTGGACAGGTGTCGTATTCAGTTGAATTTAATTATTAATTACTATTATTAGAATTATTACAGATACGGTTCTGTATACAGATATGGCCCGTGCGCCTTAAAGTCTAGAAATATATTAAATTATTTACCAAACATGCTAGGGCACCGTATGTATCCGCAAACAACAGACATAGCAGTTCGAGACATGATGAACACACACACACACACACACACACACACACACACACACACACACACACACACACACTGTCACACACACACACACACACACACAGAGAGAGACAGACAGACAGACAGACAGACAGACAGGCAGACAGACAGAGAACAACCTTCAGCCAAAGCGAAGGTGACGAACATATGACCCTCTCCGGCCACCCGTACTTCCTCTACCGGGCCACCACCAGACCGCTGGTTCTCAAAATACAACCAGCACATTTCTGAGGTCAAGGTCGCAGGATCGCCGTTGGCCTCAATCGTCCTTGACGCCGGGGCGCTCGTATCCCTGGCAACGTCAGGAGGTCGTATGGATCGTCGAGTAGGAACGCTAGGTGGTTTCGCAGCAGGTAATCCAGCATCACCGTCACCATGGGAACCATCACCGCTATCTGGGACACTGCCAGCAATTCTAACACGTGTCTGTGCGCCTTTGTCAATACTGACTAGTTCATAAGGCGCCATAGCGTCTCCAATGTGAACATTATCTTCGCCGGCGATTGCGATTGATTCGTAAGCGTCAGATATTATCTCGACGTAAATATGGTTCTGTAGACAAAACATGAGTATTTAAGTACCGGAAAATGTTCGAGTAAGGTCATTATGGAGCTTACGGGGTTAAGGGGGTGAGTGGGTGTTGGATGTTTGGGAGTTTAACGCCCTTTTCCTTCACGTATGGGTGATATCAAAGACAGGGCAACGAGAAAAAAAGGCCAGGACACATATCTGGCCCCAATCGGGATTCGAACTCACGACCCGAGCATTGGAAGTCCAACGATCTACCATTGGGCTATCCCGGCTCCCCCGTACATGAGTTTGGGGCATCTGTCTTTTTCCCATTCATCTCTTCTGAAGAAGTTACGGAATTTGTCCAAAGTCACAAAGGTGTTTACCAATAACCTGGCAAAGGGGTGGCCAAATGTGGTCGCCAATTTCCCCTAAAAATGGTGCTAGGCTCCTCGATTCTGTTGGGCTAGGCGGCCTGGATTGACCCTGAAGGTCTTGGCTGTTATCCATTGTCACTTTTCTCACTTGCAGCATCCACATAAGTTTCAGCAGACGTTCATTTCTGTCACTGCCTGATCTTCGCATTTTCTGCATCTAAGTTTGGAAATGTTCTCTGCTTTGGAAATGTTCAGCCCTCAAAATTAAAAAAAAAAGTCTAAAATTCCGAAACTAAAATTGCTGAGCTGGGCCGTCGCACCACGTGATTGTAATGAGTTCATGTCCAGTGTTTGAGAGAATGCATGCGATTCACGTGAGCGTGCGTGTTGGGGTTTAGCTCGCAGCGCATTGAGCCAAATTTCTGGGATAAAAGGCCTATTCTAATGCGATTATTGTTAGTTCTAGGCAAACATTTCAGTGGCGTCGGAACAGGGGGGGGGGGGGGGGGGCCTTGTGAAAAAATAGGGGGGGGGGAGGCCTGAGGGCCTCTAGCCCCTCCCCCCCCCCTAGAAATCTGCCCAGCTGAGGGGGGGCACTAGCATGTTTGCCCCCCCCCCCCCCCTTAGTCTCTCCAACTCCAGCCAGCATGAGAGAGAGAGAGAGAGAACGAACGAACGAACGAACGAACGAACGAACGAACTTTATTTTCCAACGGAAGTGATTTAACCAAACAATGATTATTTTTCAATCAGCCGTTGCTACAAAAACAAAAAACTACAATGGCAAGATTAAAGGAAAATACAACAACAAAAAAACCAATGGCAAAATAAAGAAAAAACTAGAGGAGCAAAGCCTCCTTGGCTCACTTGTGAGATGGGTCAAGGTCATTCAAAAGAGTATGTCTGTAAAGTTCTTATCACTATCTATCCTGAAGTAATGTGTCTCTTGTGTTCACAGTTCCTAAGAAAACGGATAATGGCAATATAAGAGTTTTCCAAGGACAGCTTCTATGACCTTGACCTTGGGTCAAGGTCATTCGAATGAGATCTGTAAGAGCTTATCAATGACTATCATTACGCCAAGTTTGATAGCTCTAGTTTTCTAGTTTCCTTGCAAATGGTAATGTAAAATTTCACAACAGACAGCTGTAATGACCTTGACCTTCAGTCAAGGTCATTCAAAAGGGTATGTCTGCATAGGTCTCATTTCTGTCTATCATTGTGCTTTGTTTGGTGCCTCTGCTGTTTGTTGTTTCCAAGAAAATGCTAACATTAAAGTTTCCGCAAAACGTCTTGAATGGCCTTGACCTTGACTCAAGGATATTGAATACAAGTATGCCAGTACAGGTTTTGTCAATGTCTATCACCATGCAAAGTTTGATGCCTCTTATACCCCTAGATTCTGAGAAAATGGCAATTTTAAATTTCCAATGAGACAGATTTAATGACCTTGACCTTCAGTCAAGGTCATTCAAAATGGTATGTATTGGGAGGTCTTACTGCTGTCTATCAGCAAGCCAGGTTTGGTGTTTCTGCTGTTTATTGTTTCTGAGAAAATGCCAATGTTAAGGTTTTGGAAGCTTTTCTGCAAACAGCTTGTATGGCCTTGACCTTGACTCAAAGTCACTGAATACAGGTATGTCTGTAAAGGTGCTGTCAATATCTATAATCATGCAAAGTTTGATGTCTCTTGCTTTTCTGGATTCTGAGAAAATGCCAATGCAAAAGTTCCAAACGGACAGCTTTAGTGACCTTGACCTTGGGTCACGGTCAATCAATATGATATGTTTTAAAAGGTCTTATGGCTGTCTATCAGCAAACCAAGTTTGGTGCCTCTGCTTTTCATTGTTTCTGAGAAAATGCCAATGTTAAGGTTTTGGAAGGTTTTCCGCAAAACAGCTTGTTTGGCCTTGACCTTGATCAAAGTCACTGAATACAGGTATGTCAGTAAAGGTGTTGTCAATGTCTATCACCATGCAAAGTTTGATGTCTCTGGCTTTCCTAGATTCTGAGAAATTGCCAATGTAATATTTCCAAACAGACAGCTTTAGTGGCCTTGACCTTGGGTCAAGGTCAATCAATATGGTATGATTTTAAAGGTCTTATGGCTGTCTATCAGCGTGCCAAGTTTGGTGCCTCTGCTATTTGTAGATTCTGAGAAAATGCCAATGTTAAGGTTTACTGCGGACACACACACACACAGACAGACAGACAGACACACACACACACACACAGACAGACGACGGAGGGTTATTACATAGACTCACTTTGTTACACAAGTGAGCCAATTACTCGAAAGAATAAAATCTTTCTCTCACTCTCCCTCTCAGAGAGAGAGAGAGAGAGAGAGAGAGAGAGACTCAGATGTGCGTGAATCGCATATCATAAATAAAGTGTGGGGTGCACGGGGCGAGGGGGATAACGGCTGTGGAACCCCCGTCCCAGTGCTCCAGTTTTCAGGGAGAGAATATTATCAGGGCACTGCCTGAAGCAATTATTCGAAGACACTTTCCGTGCACCCCCACCCCCTCTCCCATGGTATCATCAGTGTGTGTGTGTGTGTGTGTGTGTGTGTGTGTGTGTGTGTGTGTGTGTGTGTGTGTGTGTGTGTGTGTGTGTGTGTGTGTGCATTTTGGAAAGAGGTAAGTTCCAGATCAAGGTGTTGGATAATTATACTGCAGCCGGAATCCAGGTCAGTCAGAGGAGTGCCTGGTTTGACGCTCATAAATGGACGTGGGTGGGGGTGGGGGTGGGGGGTGGGAGGTAAAGAAGGGGAGAGGAAAGAAATTTACTCGAAGACTTTTCCGTGCCCCCCCCCCCCCCCCCGCCCGTCGTCAGAGAATGGTAGCATTCATTAGCAGGCGGGAGAGAGAGCAAGCTATTTCTCTTCCTCGCCACCCCCATCCTCACTTTTTGTGGGCACACGAAAGGAAACTTACTCAATACTGTCACGTGAAGTTAAGTTTTAGGATTAGTTTGTATGTCTTTCACACCTAAATTTTGCTTATAGAAATCCACCCATAAACACGCCCAGAATGCGCCAGATTGCACAGATTTGCAGCTTTTTTTTTATTATTTTCCGAGGAAGCATGCCCCCGGACCCCCCTAGATAGCTCGGCTACGCGCTCCGCGCCGTCGATGGCCAGTTGTGCCCCCCCCCCCCCCCCCCCAGCCCTGAACATCTTCCGACGCCACTGCATTTGGTCACCCTTGCTAAGGAACATTTTGCCTTCTTACCGTCCCAGCTTCCAGGGGGGTGTAGATCTGCGAGTCATTCGGATCCTTCCTGACGTAGGTCTCATACACTGAACACAACCAGCAAAAGCATTCATGTCCACGTGCAATCATGTACAACTTGGTGTTGATATTGTCGAATAACAGATGTTGGGAGGTAGGTAGATGTTACTGGTTACGTTACAATATGTGGGCTTCGTATATATAAAGGTTTACTGAGTGAAATAGTGTGAGATATGTAACGCTGATTTCTTAAGATTAAGAAAACCCAACTATTTTTAAATATTTCTTGGATAAGAGATACGATATCATTTTATTCGTCCCTCGAAGGCAAATTGCAATATCTGCTCAGACAAAACAATAAAAGTCATACAGTTACAAACATTTGTACGATTGCTGTACGATCCGGTTTCATCATGCAGTAACACTCTCAATGCCACAAACAGAGTAGCTGAATAATTTACAGGCTGTGAGTCTATCTTAAAGAAGTGCATAGTTTACACCAAAGAATTTGACGAGAGAGAGAGAGACAGACAGACAGACAGACAGAGTGGGTGGGTGATTGGGGGTTTAACGTCCTTTTCCACCACATAGGGTGATATCAAAGACGGGGCAACGATGAAAAAGCCAGCACAAATATTTAGCCCAGCCGGAGAGAGAGAGAGAGAATTTGAGAATTTGATTTGATTTGATTTGATTTTACAAGTTGGAGGTTTCAGCTCTGAAGCCTGATCTTGTGACTACAAACTACTTACATAAGAGAGAGAGAGAGAGAGAGAGAGAGAGAGAGAGAGAGACCCTTTTCAGTTTTCCTGCGATGGAACCTTTCCCCCAGATCCCCCGCACCTCCGTGATCCGACCTCTCTTCCGCATGGCTAGACCACAAGTCATCATACTCACGAGCAGAGTCTGACCCGATCTCCGCACTATCCCGCAGAGGTGAGTGTGTTGCTTGGTCTGCCTTCGGAATGGTTTCCTCGTCCGCGATACTGCCGCTTTTAGCTGTCCTGACGGGGACAGGAAGAGGTGGTTTGAGTATCCGTTTTGCCTGTGTGTCTGTAGGATCTGTAGATCAGAAACAGCAGACGAATCTAGACGCACGGTTAACACCAAACCTTATTCGTGTAAAATTTTATGTGTAATTTCATGTGTAATTTTATGTGTAAGTTGTTTGATTACTCTGCTTTACGACTGATTGTTGAAATCAAACAAGTGCTATTTATTTATGATTTTTATGCTCACATGTTGTCATGTTCACATTTTCGCTTGTAGGTCCAGCAGTGTTGGTACGGTCAAGATCTGCTGATGGTCTGTGTGTCTTGGGGGAAGGAGGGGGTGGCACAGGTGCTTCCCCCCTCCCCGCTGTGGGTTCAGGAATTGTGGTTGGTCCTATCCCTGAAACAACCTGTAAAAAAAAACAAAAAACTTTAACATCATGTTGATCAACAGCGTACACCTACAGAATGTGTTTCGGGAGGGCTACCGAGCACTGATCAGTAAACACTATCCGTCGCTCGCGGCCAGTCGCTCGTCGCTGTCAGTCGCTCGGCGCTCACGGTCGGTCGCCCGTTACATATGGCCATGAAATACGTATATATGTATGTTTTATATAATATTCATTATGTTAACAAAATCTGGGAGGCGCTTAGGCTTACAGATAACGGCAAAACAACAACAACAACAACAACAACAACAAATAATAATAATAAAGATTTATACGGCGCATATACATGTAAATTACACAGGCTCTAAGCGCCGTACATCAAAACAAATAAAACAGGTATCACTGACAGCTACTAGTACACAGATGACATAAAGCACAACAACATACACAAACATAATGTGTAACCCTTGTTTTCCAAAGCCGAAGTTTCTATTTCAATTTTTTTTTCAACTCGACAGGGGCCCGCAATCAAATTCATCCCGCCATTCTCACACAACAAACCGTCGGCCGCTTCAATGTGAGCAGTACTTCCAGATTTACTAAAGTACTACCAGAATAACCAGAGCACTACCAGAGTAAACAAAGTACTACCAGAATAACCAGAGCACTACCAGAGTAACCAAAACGGTACGCGAACAACCAGACCACTACCAGAGTAACCAAAACAATACCCGAGTAACCAAAGAACTACCTAAGTAACCAAAGCACTACCAGAATAACCAGAGCACTACCATGGTAATCAAAGCACTACCAGAATAAACAGAGCACTACCGGAGTAACCAAAACTATACCCGAGTAACCAAACCACTACCCAAAGTAACCAAAAGCACTACCATAAAAACCAGAGCACTAAGAGAGTAACCATAACAATATCAGCGGAACCAAAGCACTACCAGAGCAACCAAATTACCATCAGTTCTATCAGAGTAACCAAAGCACTACCAGAGTAACCGCAGTACTACCCGAGTAACCAAATTACCATCAGTTCTATCAGAGTAACCAAAGTACTACCAGCATAACCAGTGCACTACCGGCGTAACCAAAACACTCCCAGAGTAACCAAAGCACTACCCCAGTAACCGCAGCTCTACCCTAGGAACCAAATCACTGTTAGAGTAACCACAGTACTACCAGAATAACCAGAGCACTACCAGAGTAACCGCAGTACTACTCGAGTAACCAAAGTACTAGAAAAGCATAACCACAGTTCTGTCAGAAAACCACAGTACTTTCAAAGTAACCAAAATACTACCAGAATAACAAAAAGTAGGACTTGAGTAACCGGGTACTGGAACTTGTCTCATTGTGAGCCTGACTAAACTTTGGAACCTATATCATGTGGTACTTCTCTGCGGCCGGCGTATACTGGGGTAGTCACCGCGTGGCTGTGCAATCTTGCCAGGTCAGACTGGGTTTTCCCCTATGCTACTTTTCGTTTTGGGTTTGTTTGTTTAAATTTTCTCTCTTTCTTTGTTATAACGGCATAACCAGTGCACTACCGGCGTAACCAAAACATTCCCAGAGTAACCAAAGCATTACCCCAGTAACCGCAGCTCTACCCTAGTAACCAAATCACTGTTAGAGTAACCACTGTACTACCAGAATAACCAGAGTACTACCAGAGTAACCGCAGTACTACTCGACTAACCAAAGTACTAGAAAAGCATAACCACAGTTCTGTCAGAAAACCACAGTACTTTCAAAGTAACCAAAATACTACCAGAATAACAAAAAGTAGGACTTGAGTAACCGGGTACTGGAACTTGTCTCATTGTGAGCCTGACTAAACTTTGGAACCTATATCATGTGGTACTTCTCTGCGGCCGGCGTATACTGGGGTAGTCACCGCGTGGCTGTGCAATCTTGCCAGGTCAGACTGGGTTTTCCCCTATGCTACTTTTCGTTTTGGGTTTGTTTGTTTAAATTTTCTCTCTTTCTTTGTTCCATTGAACCTTTTGTTTATTACTTAGCAATATAACAAGTTGCGCGCCGTTCACAAGCGCAAGGCTATTTATGGCTGGCTTAGCTTTCCTCTCCGAAGGCGGCCAGCGCCAACGCCACACTATTCGCATTGCCACGCTATTGGCATTGCATAACATGACCTAATTCCGCACGCTGGACGCTTCCTTCCCTTGTCCGATGTGTCCAGCTCATTGCGCCAGCGTCGCTCTTAGAAGACAGACTTCAGTTCGCTTGGCAGCAGCGGATTTCCTCTGTTTTTACAAACTTGATTCTATGCTTATGTAACTGTAAGTACCTGTTTTGGTCCATTTGACTTATTCTCTCACATCTTGTTTCCGTTGTTTGTTTTATTACACGGTCCGGGTTTGCTCTCAGAATGTCCCGGGGAGCTCATAGTTCACAGGTAGTCCCTCAGTCTGTCTATGTCTCTCTCCGGCTGAAGTTGCGTTGACACTAGGCAGGGCGTCCCTCTAATTGAGGGGCAGCGATCCACCCATAGGGAAAAAACACAACACAATATCTCTGTGGTGGCTGGACCAATATTTATATAATGATTGGACACAAGTGACGCTGAATAACGCTTCATGAAAATGTACACTTTAGCCTTACAAGCCACTGTGCGTGCGTATCTCAGTGGAAAATGCCCAACTCTAACACTGCGAGCTGAGGTTCGTCTGCTTGGCAGCCATTTGCAAGGTGTCGGCGCGTGCGTTCAAGATAGAAACCGCGGGAAAATGCGGAGAATTCCAAAGATGGGCAGATCAGACACAAGTTGACAGAATGACAGAATTGGTATAATATCTCTTCGTCAGTCTCAAAAACAGCTGAAAAATCTCACAGGGCCTGTACTGCTTTCTACAAGCTTTATTTAATCAGAAAATTCACTCAGCGAAAAGATTTTTTTAACTAAAACGTAAAACATAAGATCCGTCGAATCTGACAGGCATGCTGATCCCTCCCAACCGCATGGCAGAAAGATCTACACAAACACACGAGATTTTTCTTTGATGAACAAAATTTCTGATGACCACTGATTTGATGATGTGACTTCCCCGATCTCTCATGGGTTACCCGAACAACTTTGACACGTGCAAAGCGAGTTAACCCAGTGAGCTTTATTTAGAAATTCGTTTGAGTAACTGATCTGATGTGGAGTTCCCGGAAGGCATGACAGACCATACTCCTGCTTATGAAAAACCTGTTATCTGGCAAGGGGATTTGGTCTTGTTGTTAAGGTATCCGCCTTCGGACCCTGAGCCGCCGGGTTCAAATCTCTGGTGTGCGGGAATTTGCATGGATGTTTCCTTTCCAAATCAAGTCTCGACTCGACTCGACAGATTTTATTGATTCCGGCCTTGGGCCGCTATCATGAAGGTGAACATTCCAAATCAAATCAAAATCACGCGTACACATGCAAGCACAAATATCAAGTGTGCACGCTAAAAAATCCCACCTTCTTCCGAAGAAGAGTAGGCTGTGGCCGGTGGCGCGCGAAAACAAATACTGTCGCACGCACCAGAGTGAATAGCAGGCTGAGGGTTAGTTCGGGCTAACCCATGAGTGTTCGGGGAAGACTCGATTACTGAGAGGGGAAGCCCTGCCTAGGTGAGGGTTTGCACGCGAAGTTGTGCTTAGCGGCAGCAGGCTTTTACTGCTACGTCCTTCAGCCCTGCGGCGCCATAAATATTTCAGAACCGATGGGTATGTGCGCCGAGGACAAGTCTACCATACCCTACCTGTCCCCTGGGCTTTGTATAGCGTCCCGCCATGCAGCCAAACGGTAATTTCTGAAGTACAGCAAAAATTATACATACTGGTCGCTCATAAATCTTTACCAGCCTAGACACAACTTGAGCAAGTCAGTGAAATAATGGCCAGTAAGGGGGGTAATCGAAATGGTTATTCAGAAATGGACGCTTGCAAGAAATTTTCTTATTTCCGAGATGCAAGCGTCTGGTTCAGTGTTTCAGTTTCAAGTATAATTATGGGAAAACAGTCTTTTTTCTGAAAGTGGAACGTGACGAATAAGTTTTAGACTTGGTGGTAGTGAGTTCCAGACTGTAGACCCAGAGAAAGCAAAACTCATTTAAATATGTCTACCCTAGGGAGTGGGAGTGGTGTACAACCGTTTCTCATTCCTCTAATGTCATGTGTCGGTTGTTTAATGAGTGATTTAAGGTATGACGGGGCTTTCCCGTGAATGGTACTATGTACAAGTAGACATTTGTTCAGGATATGTTGACTGCGCAGAGACAGAATCCCGAGCTGTTTGAATCTTTGGTACGTTGGAATGGTAGAATGGGGGTGAAGTTGTTTTATTGATCTTCTGTGTAAGGAGTTGAGTTTAGATAAGTGAACTTGACTGCAGCTATTCCATTCGTTAGAAACATAATCTATGTGGGGTTTAACATGGGCAAAATAGAAGAGCTTGCGATGGTCACAGTCCATATAGATTTTCAGTTTAGATAATAAGTAAAGGTTCTTAGCTACTGTCCTGCAAACGTGATCAACGTGTGATTTCCATTAAAATTTTTAGCTGGTCATCAACAATCACACCTAATAGCATATGCTCCGAGACCTGCTTAATTTCAGCATGATCAATTGTAAGTTTGAGAGGTGGGGGAGAGAGCTGGGGTTTCTGGCAGGTTCTAATCAACATGCTTTTTTGTTTTGTGAGGATTGATATGCATGTGATTAGATGAACACCAGAAGGAAACGTCATTTAGACCCTGTTGAAGAGATTCACTGATCTGGGATACTGACAGAGAGACAATGACAATGACAATGACAACTGTTATATTCAGTGGAGGCTCAAGGCCCATGACTGAAGGGGGGAACAGTGCATACTCAACCGCAATAGATATATACCAATATATATATAAGATTTGAAACAGCACATCTCGAGCACAAGGCACAGTACATACAGAACAATAGTAAGATGCAAACGTTACTACAAATACTAGATAATATACTAGACCACAGGTGCATGAGGTAAAATTTAACATTATGCATCTAGACACACTTCTGTCTGATCTCGAGAGCTTTGTAAATAAATAAGGCCAGACTGCGCATGAGGGTAACACTGTTGCTTGCCATAATAGCTGAAAATTTAAAAAGTGTTGGGCGGCGTGTAAACTTTGGGGGTATGAACTCTGTTCTAATTTCTGCGTATTTTGTGCAAACAAATAGAAAATGAATATCTGTCTCATCCTCTTCACAAAATGGACATTTCCAACAAACTTCACCTTCTGTACTGTAGCGAAGCGTATGGCATTTTAGATGTGAAACTCCAAGCCTGAACTTTATAAGTGCGTCTCTCATTCCTATGTGGTTAAGCTCATTCAGGAAGGAACTTTGTACTAGAGAAGTCTTGTATGTATTGTATGGGAAAAAAAAACGCTCACTGCTGTTTAATTTACAATGCCATTCCTGTTGAAAACAGTCTATTAGCCGCTGCTTAAAAACTTTCAGAAACCTTTTTACATGCCCAACACCTTGGTTTTCCCACACATAACCAAAACCATAACGATACAGAATAACCATTATATGATGGACCCACGTGACTTTGTTCTGTGTGTGTAAATTCAGTAGCATGTTGTATGCTTTCTTAGGCAGCCTTTCTTCTGGTAGCTGCATCAATTTTAACCAATAATTATCCTATACATCTCACAGCCATATTTATATGTAAGGGGTGCCAACCACATTCACCATAGATCATAGCATATGGAGTTCTACCAGACACACCCAGAAACCTTTTCATAGCAAATAAATGGACTTTTTTTCAATAATATTTTGATCAACTGATAACCCCCAAACCTCAGAGCCATACAAAAGTATAGGCTGTATTTGTGCATCAAATAGTTTAAAGAACAGTGATGGACAACGGTCACCAAGCTGCCACAGTACTTTAAGTATTGAAATGACACCTCTACGTGCTTTACCGGCAAGATCTTCTACAGCCTGTGTAAAAACACAACGAGTGGACAGAAAAATTCCTAGGTACTTGTAGGCATTGGCAATATTAACTTTCTTACCATCGTAAAACCAAATTTCTCTCTTAGCTAAGTGCCCACCATTACGAAAAACTACAATGTTTGACTTCTCCATGTTCACAACAAGGCTCAGGCGCTTAGCCATATTACACAGAATATTCAGCTGGTTTTGTAAACCCACAATTGTATCAGCAACCAATGCAATGTCGTCAGCAAAGAGAAGGATAACTAATTGCAACAAATCAGGTGATAGCTGTACTGACAGAGAGAGAGAGAGAGAGCCGGAGAGAGAGAGAGAGAGAGCTTTACACCCTGTGTAACCAAGACTTCTGTAAGCTGTTTTGCATGTTTTAAAAAGTGATTAACAATCGTAATACTTGTCACAGTCCAAAACATGCTTTCTTAATAAATGGTCACCCATTTTAACACCCCACTAACGGATGTACCATATGACAACAGGCCAGGTATGTAATGGAAGCTTTAAGAAGCATATCAAATCCCCAAAAGAACACAACAAACCACACAGGAGCTACACATGCGTGTTACTTGAAGTCGAGTCATTGTAGACACCTCTACGAAACGCTCTATTGAGCTCACCCATTCAAAACTCTTTGGGCACGCCAAAAAGATTGAATCAAAGGGGTTGCGTCTAGTCATGCTAATGCCTTTGGATTGGAGCTTGGTTTCTCTTGGGCTCTTCTATTCAGAACTGTTTACGCCTCAAAAACTGTTCTCACAAGGTAGGAACACACAGGGGAAATCATTGGGTGACGTGTAGTCAGTGTCGATGCTTGTCAGTGCCTTTCGGCAACTGTGTAGATTCATCTTTTGTAGATTGACAGAGAATAATATTCAAGAAATTGCCCTGTAAAATGATCTCTCTCTCTGTTACGCCGTGTGTGTGTGTGTGTGTGTGTGTGTGTGTGTGTGTGTGTGTGTGTGTGTGTGTGTGTGTGTGTGTGTGTGTGTGTGTGTCAGTAGCGTGGCAGGAGTTCAAGTCAGGGCTGTGGCACAAGGAGCTGCGGGAAGTTCGGACACTGACTGGGTCGCGCTGCTCTTCTCTACTGAGGGTGAGTATAACAATGAGTATACTCAGATCCATTTAATGTTTTTATTTATTTTCTTTTTAATTATTACGTTTTTAAGAGCAATCTTAAAACGTTCCTCCTTTGTAAAGCTTTCCAGTAATTTCCTGTGTCAGTAGCTAGTCGAGGAGCCGGGATAGCCGAGTGGTAGAGCGTTGGACTCTCAGTGCTCGGGTCGTAAGTTCGAATCCCGGCTGGGGCCAAATATTTGTGCTGGACTTTTTCTCGTTGCCCAGTCTTTGATATCACCCTTACGTGGTGGAAAAGGACGTTAAACTCCCAGACACCCACCCCGCTGTCAGTAGCTAGTCAGTTTTAAGCAGTCTGTGTCTGTCCACCGTCTGTAAAATGTGCGTGAGTGTCGGTGAGTGATTGGCGCATTGAGTTTTATATAAAGAATTGCGCCCTACAAATACCATTTATCATTATTTATTATTATTATATTTTACACTGTAAGACTGTTCTGCAGAAGACAAATTTCTGTTTTATGAACGCAAATTAGAGAATAAAGGTATTGTATTGTATTGTATTGTATTGTATTGTATTGTATTGTATTGTATTGTATTGTATTGTATTGTGGGGTTAGTTAGTTATTTAGGGCTTAACGCCGCGCAAGCAACAAAGACTATTTCGCGGCTAGCACAGTCCCATCCTGCCAGGTCCTTTAAAACATAAAAGGGCTAGCTTAAAACATGGTGTAAATATATTATTAAAAATTTGTGAGACTTAAATGAGATCCTGTACAAGATTGTATTCTTCCAGACTAAAAACAATATCACAGATTATGTTAGGCTGAAATACTATATTTTATAAAAGAGATTGACTTCCTTCAAGAAATTGAAGATGTTGTCAGGGGGGACATCCCTGAACAACATCTTCAATGAGTCAACAGAATAAAACTTGTCACGAGTCTCGGCGAGATCCACGCACGAGATCAGAAAGTGCTGAACGGTAAAAGGCTCATCACACGGGACACACCAGGGGGGATCTTCCCCTTTCAACAGATGGGAATGCGTGATGTGTGTGTGCCCAATGTGGAGCCGGCTAAGAACTACCTCCTCGCGCCGATTAGGACGGCAACGAGGGAGGCTATCACAGACGCTAGGTAAAACTTTGTACAGTTTGTTCTGGGGAGCCGGGGTGGTCGAATGGTAGAGCGTTGGACTTCTAATGCTCTGGTCGTGAGTTCAATCCCAGCTGGGGCCAAATATTTGTGCTGGCTTTTTCATCGTTGCTCCGTCTTTGATATCACCCTATGTGGTGGAAAAGGACGTTAAACCCCCAAACACCCATCCGCCCACCCATTGTATTGTATTGTATTGTATTGTATTGTATGAAACGGGCTGATTCTAGTTTTACTAAGCCAGCTTATGATTGGAGCATTTTCCCCGTGAGTGCGCCTGTACGCTCGAAATACTCTATCCTGATGATTAGAACAACTCTTAATGCGATACAACGCCGTTTATACTTCGCGCGAGCGGTCGAGCATTCAAATTCTACGACTGTTGTTACACTTCTGGAGCGTTAAGAGTGGTCGCCGCGTCATCGAGTACGCTTCTGTTTGGCTTAGACCAGCATTACAGACTACAGACAGAAGGAAGGTTGATATGGACAGAGCGACAGTTGTCTGTGTCTGGTCGGTCGATAAGCTAGTTAGTGCTGTGTGTGTGTGTGTGTGTGTGTGTGTGTGTGTGATTAAAACGCAAAGTCTTTTTAAAATATTTATATTCCAAGTAGTATTGGGTTTACTGACTAAATGCGTATAATCCTTTGACACAAATGACCGCCGAGGAAAATTCTTCCCACCCGACACCTCCCCCCAAACCCACTCTAGGTTACCAACAGAGCGTATAGCCAGACACACCGACATTGTCACAGGTGTGGGTGGGAGGGGCTTCCCAATCCAATATAGGGGGTGGGGGGGGGATTTTTTTCTAGAATGTCATGCGCTGCGTAATGTATAACCTTTTCTACGAACTCGGTAATGCGTGGCCCACACGTTAAGCATAGCGTGACTCGAGACCTGCAGTACTTTCCGCTGATGATTAGTTAGTTAGTTATTTAGGGCTTAACGCCGCGCAAGCAACAAAGGCTAATTCGCGGCTCATGAAAGTCCCTCCCGACAGCATCTTCAGTTTCCTGAAAGAGGTCAACCTGTTCTATAAATTATAGACTTCAAACATTCAGTCTTTCACTGACCACCCATTTTTTTTTTTTTTTTTTAAGACCCGATAGATTTTTCATATTTATTTACATCTTGTTTTAAAGTGGGAATTTTTATGTTTTGTAGGACCTGGCAGGAAGGGACTTTCATGAGCCGCGAATTAGCCTTTGTTGCTTGCGCGGCGTTAAGGCCTAAATAACTAACTAACTAATCATCAGCGGAAAGTACTGCAGGTCTCGAGTCACGCTAAGCTTAACGTGTGGGCCACGCATTACCGAGTTCGTAGAAAAGGTTATACATTACGCAGCGCATGACATTCTAGAAATGCATTAAAATCCCTCCCCCCCCCAAAAAAAAAAAAAAAATCACAAAAATCCAGCAGCCAAAGACTCGTGTAAAGATGAAATTTAAACAAATTCCATTATTCCACTTTTTTTGCAATGCGCATGAATACATATAGTCCACATGCCAGGCTCATTTTTCACTGTTTTCGCTATCATCCGGAATAAAACTTACTTGCAATGCCAACAAAGAAACAAACATGCGTACATATCCATAGTTCTTTAGATATAGATCATACTACAGGGCATATGTATACATGTATGTATTTATTGTTATAGTGTGCACAAGTTTGCTGTCCTTAGTCCTCCACATTTTTTTTCTTAGATATGTGCGCCTAGTCTTTGCCTCCATGGCCTTTGACTGTGGCATTACTCTACTCATAGTTCGAGTTATTTCAATTATGCTTGGAATGCATGCACAGTGTTCTCGTTCCTGTCTTTGTATAGTTTATATATATACCACAAACAGAATCAAACAAACAAACAGCCCAAGATTGCCCTTTTTACTCCGCACACACATTTGAAAAGGGGCATAAACTCTGTACGATATTTAGTGGAATTGCCCCGGAAGCTATTAGTGACGTGTAACCTGTAAAGGTGTTACAAACACACTCGGCGGTCACCCCATCATCCGAAACTTGTTGCTCGCTGATTTTGCCAATGCCAAAAATTTAATTTTCAAAAGTTCTGTATACGGAAAATTTAGATTTCTGGAAGTTCTCATTCCGGAAACCCGGAGTGTTCCGGAAAATTAGCAGTCATTATTGACGGTATACATGACTGGTGTGCTAGGAGTGCTCTTTACTCTGTGCGCTAATCTAGGTCTATATCAGCCTGAGCTTAGTCAAGTACTCCAGCTGTAGCAGAGCTAAGGTTCAATGAAATAATATAGGGTCAGATATGGTTTTACTGCAGTCGTGAAGCCCGCGTATCGCAAGCCATGGCATTAATTATTATACTGGTTGCCTGGTTACTTTCTGATGAGTGCAGCTCATATCGTATGTATGTCAAATATGGCACATGTTTTTCCACCAAATAATCATCAAAGTCAAGATATTCTATGAACGTGCCGCACAGCTATTAAATAACAATTAGCTTGTCAGTGTTAGCAATCCTTTTTAGATGGATATATGCAATTGTTGTAGGCGCATTCGTTAAAGATGCATCCTGCAGCTTTTTTAAGCTCACTGATAGACCTGAGCTTAATATGGTGACAAGAACATAGTCTCATTTAGATGTGAGCAAAATATGAGTCCTTTCCGGGACGTCGTTGCTACGATAGTACCAGCCAAAATGCGAGTGTACCGGCTACTAAGCGTTACGGTGTCATCCGTAGAGCCATAAATGGGCATTGGTATCACGTGACACCTAGCCTACAACTGGAAACACATACACGATGCGGGCTGGCATGGCGTTCTGGTTCAGTCCCGTGTAGTCACAGGTCAGCGCCAGGCCCACGCGCATGCAGTCAATCTGACCTACTTACGGCGCTTGAACCCCTTTGTCTTAATCGTTACGGTACTATGCCTCACGGAAAACCCGTCGACATTTTGATAGCAGCGATTTTCAGTCTCGCCCAGCACGCGTGTGAAGTACTGGCACAACTAACGCAGAAGCAATACTAACTGACTACATGGTGAAACCCAGTGTTGACAGCCGGGCACATCCGGGTGACCATCTGAAGTGACGTCACCTTGTTGTGTGGAGCAGACGACTCGTAATGGCCACCGCTGTACTCGATACGTACTAAATTCGGACAGGGAGTACAGTTCACATGGTGTCGATGGCAACATTACAGGTTTACAGAGCTCTAAGTCAGACTTTGGGCAGACTACTGACCACTGACCACTGACCAAGTACTGGCGGCGTCTGTGGGAAACACTTTAATGACACAATAAGCGTTGTCCACCCTACACGATGTATCTCTAACGTTATGCTACAGTAGTGTTCTCTAGCTGATACCAAGTTCATACATCCACACAACAAAATACGATGCACATTCTTGTGTGTCGGCATTAAAAAACTAACAAAACCGTGATTAGTCCAGATTATTCCTACCTGAAGTCACCGCTAGAATGATAGACTCAGTAGTGGTAGAACTGTGCGAGAAACACACACGACGTCTTAGCGGTGCCCTAGTCACACGTACACTCCCCGGCACACAAACACAACACAACGTCAGCCCCTGACTACCACTTTCTATAGCTGACAGGAAGGTAGACTACACTCTTTGAGAAACGTAAGCCTACAGGTAAAGGCCATTCACCGTGTTTGAAAAGACAGTGACACCGTTAAGGTCAAGCAGCCGTCTGAACGCATGAAGTTACAATAGCAAAGTTTGTGTACATACCGCATTGAATATCGTGACACTGACATATTTAAAACACGGTAACACACATAAATACTACATAACGACAATAATACTGCCCTCAAGCAGGTGTGAATCGGTACTTACCTGCTGTGTTCACGTCTCTATGGCAAACAGCTTACTGCCCCTAACACACATTGGGAAATTCTATATCGATCGATATGCATTACGGCGATATGAATCGGTGCATGGATACGCGCTCTCGTCAATTCACACAATCATGTACGGACGGTCACTGCGGCGAAGCTGTGTAAAAGTCGAACAATCACACCTTCAGGTCACGTGACTCAGAGTATGACGTAAGGGGGCGTTTATGCTAGCAATAGAGAAACATAGAGACCTTCGTCGGCCGATCTTCGTCGTCGGGATTCCCCTTTATTTTTAGCATTGCCGCGAGCGCGCATGCGCGTGAACTTTGACACGAACGAAGATTCTGATCTTCGTCGTGAAAAGTGTGCTTTTACCGAACGCACCTTCGGTCCCTTTTTCTGCCCGTGCTACTGCGGTAGGTACAGTTATCTCTGGTTTTGCTGTCGGGGACTCTGTGGTCGAAGGCTCAAATCTGACCGTGACATGTTCGATCAATGGCGGTACGCCACATGTGGCGGAGGTCAGCATTGTCTGTGAGGGTCAAGGGCGGACACTGACCTCCCCGGCACGTTACACAGTTAGTGGAACTACTGTATCTAACAGTATCGACATAAACTTGCTGCGAATGGAAGACGATGGGATGAAGTGTAACTGCAGCGGAAACTGGACAACACAACCCAATCTGTACTCAAGGCAAGAATCTGTCACAATTCGTGTTGTCAGTGAGTGCACTTTTCTTTCTTTTCGTTGGTCTGCATACGGAGAGCCGGGATAAAGAAGTTAAAGCGTTGTACTTTCAATGTTCGGGTCGTGAGTTCGAATCCCGGCGCCGACATTTTTTGTCGTTGCCCTGTCTTTGACATCACCCGTAAGTGGTGGACAACATCAACCAATCAACTAACTTGTTCTTTATGCATGTAGTTCACTCATACTTCTATAAACTACGCAATGTGATAATGTTCACTTATGGTTAACTGCATCATCTTAAGGCAGTTTATCACCCAGCTTCTGCAAACATCAAGATATATCGTCGGGGATCGGAAATGGTAATCACTTTTGTAGTTGCTAGTATTTTCTGTCCCTAAAGACTTCCTAGGTCTTGTTTCTCTAAATGGCTGGATTGTGCGGATAACAGTGTGTTAAAATTGATGTATAGTAACTTATGTGGTTTGGTTCATATTGAAAAGTTTGTTCTCAAATCAGCGCCTACCGACGCTTCTTTTCAGCTGCTTTGGCACCAAGCATCACATCTTTGACACTTAACGGTGAGCAACAGTCTGTAGCTGTCAATGAATCTGACCACATCTCTGTTACCTTGAGTTGTGCTGCCAGCGGGCGGCCCAAGCCGTCCATCCGTGTGGTGAGAGTGGACACTGGACAGCCGTTAGAGGTGGACACTTCACACACCAGCGGTCAGGATGAGAATGTCCAACAGTACACGCTGACCACGTCCGCTCGCTGTCAGGATGCCGCCATCTACAGATGTGAAGCCAGCAACAGAGTAGGGAGTGACGAGGAAAACGTCACGCTGTTTGTGAATTGTAAGAATCAAACTGTGATAGGTCCCAATGTTACAAAAGCACCATTGATGAAGTAGCCATCTTTAATGAAGTATATAAATTTCACAAATTTCTGCCTAAAAATGCAAAGCCTTACGGGAGGTCCCTTGATCTGTTTAATCGAAATTTCCCAAATGGATGAAAATTATTGGATCACTGTCAAACTGTTTTCTATAAGCACAATCCTTTTACAAAACATACTGCAATGTTGATTTCTTTCCTCGACGCGGCGTATGTTGCCCGTGTGATGGGGTTAAAAGTTCCTACGATTTCTTCTTTTGCTCAGAATTATATCTTTAAAAGCTGTGGTTCTTTGTTGGTGTTAGTTTGGTTTTTTTTTAATTTGGGAGGGGGGGGGGGTTGGTTGGTTGTTTGTTTTCCTTTGGGCTTTGTTGTTTTTTGTGCAAGCTGTAGGTATCTAGTTGTTCGTATGCAATTTCAATGCTTGCATTGCGGACGTTTTCAATTACTCTTATGAAATGCTGTGAAAAGGACCGTGTATATCTATTCGTCTTCGTAATTGTCAAACCCACACTGAGATGGCTGCCTTTTTTTTTTTCGAACCAGGTCCTCCAAACCTCGTCGACGACAACAGCCGGGGAAATCTCGAACGACCTCTGATCCTGAACAAATCACTGGAGCAAAGAGAGTCGGCTCGCGCGTCGCTCCATCTTCTCGTGTACCCGAGTCCTTCCTTGCTACACGTGGCATACGTTGGTCCGAACATCACGTCTAACGACACTGAACACGAGGAAGAAGAAATAGACAGCAACTCGTTCCTCTTCCAGTGCCAGGCATCTGATGTTCTTTATGACCAAGTTTGCTCCATTTCAGTTCAGAATGAGAAGGTTCTAGATGCCGGCGTTTACAGACTGACTGTTGGGAATGTTGCTGGTGACTTCAGCTTCTATGTCAAGCTGAATGTGCATGCTGTGACTGAGAAAGGTACACCAGAAAGGGTCCATGTCTTGTGTGAGTTTAAAATCCATTTGCCCATATCCATGAAGCATTTATATAGACATGAAATCTCTCTCTCTCTCTCTCTCTCTGGTTAAGTTGGGAGTGTAAATCTGGATTGAGAGATCTGGACTAATCAAAAATTATTTTACACAATACGGCAAAATTGTGTCAACATTTGACGTACAGAATAAAACATTGTACTTCTGATCATGCTGCAGATGGTGACGACAGTTCAAAAACCAGCATGTTCATCTATATCGGTGCTGGAGCTGGTGGTGGTGGTGTCCTCATCATCGTTGTCGTGGTCGTCGTCGTGTTCATCAGAAGACATAAGAGTACGTCACATCCCTAAGTACTTATCTCTATTCCAAAGTTCCCATGCAGCAATACAAGTACAGATTCAGGAATGTTCATGTACAGTATATGGTTTTGTTATGTTGTTTCCATAGTAATGGAAACAACATAATAGGACGGGCTAAAATTTCCACGTTCATAGGCAAGCATCTGTGGTACAAACGCACGTCACTGCCGATCTCCCGCAGAGACGATTATGCAAGTGTAACTCTGACAATGACGTAAGAAAACCTGCGTCATCGATGCTGGCATGTATGCTGTTCCGAACGCGCTTCTTCTCCTCACTGAGTGCCGTCTGTATGGATGTGTGTGTGTGTGTGTGTGTGATTGAATTGTGTCCGGGCCCGTTTCTTCGAAGATACTTAACCGAATGGCTTCAAATTTGGGGTATCCAAATTTATCAAAATGTTACATTAGACGATTCAAGCGTGTGATGATTGCTTAAGTGATTTGGGAGTTATCGCCCTTTTGAGACAAGTTGGTTGTCTTTCGTGTACAGGCGTAATATTTATTTAAGTCACTCAATTTTTTGGCAGTAGATAGCTTGAATACGGACTCTGAACAGAGTCACTACTAGAAAATGGTCGCTCTTATAGTTTTCATGTAAACCGAGCCTGAGTTGACATTGCATGTGAACCCAGTTCAGATGCCTATTTCTCCGAAAATACTGAACCGATCGATTTCAAATTTGGGGTTTCTAAATGAATCAAGATTGTTGAATAGAAGGCCCGATCCAGGTACGATTGCACACATGATTTTATCTAGCTCATTCCAATCTATCCTTTTGTTTTGGGTTTTATCACTGGTACTTGTTCTTGGTTTTTAATTGTCTCCCTTGTCGTTTGTACTCGGTCGGGGTGTGTGTGTGTGTCTGTGTGTGTGTGTGTGTGTGTGTGTGTGTGTGTGTGTGTGTGTGTGTGTGTGTGTGTGTGTGCTCTTTTACTTTTTACTTGTACTTACGTAGTGTACACTGAGTGATTTTTTTAAACTTCGGTTTTAGAATGTAAGGCGCCTAGAGCTCGCCTCCCGGGGATAGGCGCCCTATTATTATTATTATTATATCTATATGTTTCATCGCAGTCCATTTCACTTCCAGATAGGTCTTGCCCAATCAGAAAGACCAGTTGTGGCCATTTTTTGACATCATCTTGATTGTGGGAAAATTCCTTGCGGTTCTGGTTTTATCCACTGTTTGCTATGATATGCTATAAATAACAATAACCATAAATAAATTTTATCCTGCTAGCAATGTGGAAGACAGATGCTAGTTACAGCCTTTCTCATTTTCTAGACGATTCTCTCTAGATGGAACATTTACCATAATATCAAAGTTCGAGGTTCGTAATGCTTTAATTGGTCCACTTATATCCAGTAAGCACTGAATAAGTATACTTATTCAGTATCCAAATAACATTGAGTCTTTAGGTAATTTGCACTTCCAGTGTTCTAGAGCTAATACTGCGATCGACTGTTAAATTGTACTTCTATTAACCAACGGCGCTTTTTTTTTAAGAAAAACGAAAACAAATACCGTGGAAGCTATTTTTCAGCTTACAACGATGTAACACACACACACACACACACACACACACACACACACACACACACACACACACACACACACACACACACCACGAATTAGAATACTCACTGATTCAATTTTTTTAATCAATTATCTCTCACTTCAAAGATTGAATTATAAAAGAACAGCTAATGCACAGAAATTTAAAAACCCAAACAAAACAGACAAAAAAGCAAGAAAGCAAAACACACTAAAAAAAACATGTTTGATGTTTTGCTTTTAGAATATTGAAAATATAGGCCTATGTAACAACATAAAATAGGAAAAAAGTTGATTCCTTAGAAAGTTCTGTTTCTTAATAGTTTTTCTTTGTTTGTGTTTTATTTTGGTTTTTTGGGGTTTTTTTGGGTGGATAATTGCGACAACGTCTATGATTAAATCATATTTGCCCCATTTGGGGCATGGAGGAATGTCAAGTAATGCATGATTCATGTAACATACACCGAACTCGGAAAAATACATGCATAACGAAATTACAGAAAAACCGGAAAGCACTTCAACATATTACAAAAGACTATAGTGCATGTGTGAAAGACACAGAACATACCACCATAGTTACATACATGTAAACGATATACTTCACGAGTTTGCTGTTTGCTGTTTCTAATGAACTTAGCCAGGTTCAACAATGCTTTTCTCTATAGCTGTAGTACGTGACATGAATCTGCAAAAGTTAAAAGACGAAATTGAATCCGTATCTTTGAGATCATTCCTTTGAGTTTGAAAACGACTTCAAACGCCCAAACGCCCATCACTGGAATTTCTACTCCGTATCACAAGAAAACAACAACAACAAAAAAACCCCAAAAAAACAAAAAAACTTTCAGTCCTTCGGCAGATGACGAGAATAGTTAAGAAAAGTTTTAGTGTAGCGACGTCTGCTAGTACTGGTGACGCACCAGATTATTCTGGGGCAGCCTTTTAGTGCTGGTTGGACGCTGCAGCCCTCGTGGGTATCGCCGCATGCTCACCTGATGAGGGTCCCATTGCCCCGAAACCATGGTCGTGAGCGGCTAAAATCACCAGTTCATATGGCCTAGGTTGTATCGACCATTTTCCTCCCGGTGGGAGGGGAATGGGGGCCCTATGAATGGTGAGATACTCTTAGATCCGTAAGACAGTTCAGCGGTAGGATGGTAGATCCCCCCCCCCTCCCCGCCCCACTGTGGCTTGTAGCCAATACTGCCCCACTCGTGTATAACCAACTCGCTTACAATGAAACGAACAGGAAATAATTCCCCGGCCAAACCCCTTCTTTGCAAGACTAAATTTTCCTCGGATGTAACGAATTGGCCTTAACACAAAGCGTATAACGAACTCGCTTTTTACGAACACTTTCTGTCAATTTACCCTCGGATATAACGAAATGGGATCACTAAGCGGATACAGTGTTCCTATTTTTGCTACAAATCACGTTGCGTCGATCAACACAGAAACGGCACAGGATTTGCCGAGGCCTCAAAAGTTCGAATACTCGCGCGTAGAGGCACTGCGGCCTGTAGAAGAGGCAGCTTCGTTACTTTTTTTTTTTTTTTCTGAGGTCAGCATTCAGGGGAAGTCATCCTCATGTGTGGTACGGTAGACTCCAGAGTGCAGTCCCTTTCTTTTCGGCGGGTCGTGAAAAAAATGGGTGAAGGCTATTTTGGAGGGAACTCGTACAGGTCTATTTTTAGACGGACGTCACCTGAGGTCATGGGATTCCGGAAACGCCCGATAGCGCGTTCAAACCCTAACCAAACCCTAACCCTAAGCCTAACCTTAACCCTAAGCCTAAAACAAACCCTAAACCTAAACCTAACCCTAATCGTCTAAAAATAGACCTGTACGAGTTCCATCCACAATAGCCTCCCCCGTGAAAAATGGGACTACAGCCAGTGCCATTTTTAAAAAAATGGCGATTTTTTTTAATAGAAAAGCGACGACTTGTGTGTCAAATGATTCGATCTGAAACGAAGTCTTGAATATCCGACCACTTTTCGTTTGGACAAAATCTTTGCCAGCGGACAATTACTAGAGCCTATTGTTGCGCTTTGATGGAACTGTTTACGTGGTACACTGATCCAACAGGATGTGAGTAAACAGAGAGTGCACCAGAGAGTGGTGGTACAAACAAAATGTGTGTGTGTGTGTGTGTGTGTGTGTGTGTGTGTGTGTGTGTGTGTGTGTGTGTGTGTGTGAAATTAAGTCATTTCGAAGGTTTGGAGAGGGGGAATCTTGAAAACTCGCCTCAGTCGAATGTTACTGTTAAAAATTCTCATTATGTGGAAAAACTCGCATATAACGAATTTTCGTAATGAAAATTCGTTATATCCGAGTTTCTGATATAACAAAATTCGTTTATAACGAACAGATTTTTTCCCCCTGGCGGATTCGTTATAAGCGGGTTCGACTATATAGGGCAAGGCGGACTTGCCCAATGGCATACAAAGCACACATCTCCTAGATCTAGGGAGCGCTCTCAGCTTTATTTACTTCCCCTACTTTCAAATTGAACTGATTGAGTGCATGTTTTCGGCTTTAGCGACGCCTTTGTTCCTATATATATATATATATATATATATATATATATATATATATATATATATATATATATATATATATATATATATTTCATGTTTAAACGATAAACACGTTTCAATTCTTTGTACATGGAACATATACGGGTCGAGGACAGTGCGTATTTCTTGAGGTGTCTAAATTTTATTGAACAGATTTGACTTGTGTGGGGGAGAGAGAGTCGGGGGTGGTAGTGTTTGGTTTCTATTGGCGTTTGTTTGTGTGGATTTTTTCTTTCGTTGTGAGTCGTGGTGACGGTTGTGGTTGTGCCGGTGGTGGGGGTGGAGCGGGTGGTGGTGGTGGTGGTGGTGGTGGTGGTGTCGGCATTTCCCCTTCATGGAGATTTCAACGGTTCCCTGCGAGAACGGAGTATCTCTCTTCTTTCTATCTGTATCGATAGTACCGTCTGCCAGGGGACCCTCCGTATTCGGAGTCAAAGCTCCGTTCCTCGGCTCGTCCGGTGGCGTGTGAAATGACACGCTTCGTGGTGACGGTCGGACCACGGATAGTGGTGACGGTCGGACCACGCCTCACGATGACGTCACGTCCGTTGATGACGTCATATCCGTTGATAACGTCATATTCGTTGATGATGTCATATCCGTGTATGACTTCACACCCGATGATGACTTTTCATCCACTAATGACGCCACGCCTGTTGATGACGTCACACCAGCTGATGACCTCACGTCCGTCGATGGCACATCACTCACTGATGACGTCTTTGTTGCCTTGTCTGGAACAATCATGTACTGCTGGAGATGCCTAATCGCGACAGCTCTTCTTCATCATCATCATCATCATCATCATCATCATCATCGTCGTCGTCGTCGTCGTCATTGTCGTCGTCATCCTGTTAACACCAAAACATTTACCTGGTCCCTCAACGTTTGAGAAAGCACTTGACGCCTCAAGCATTTCCAAACAAATAGGCAGATCTAGGTCCGAGTTGTGCAGTCTGTCCCTAGAATCTCCTGAGAAAGCCAGATGAGGGAAATGCGTGAGATCTCTGCGTGCTGCTCTCAAGGCACCTGCGAGAACAAGTGTCAAAAATCACACTGGAACCCTTGATTCCGAAAACAAAAACGAGAACGGTAAAATCTGTACTGCCGGCTCACGTGTGCCCTAGACCTTTGGTAGAGGTCATTCAAAAGGGCATTTTTACGAGTCACACTGTGCAACATCAAATGTTTTGCCAAAACGAAGATAAATATAACTTTCGCTTAGCTGAGATAGCCTCCGCTGCTTGCGCGGCTATCAACCCTAAATACTCACTCCCCGCAACTTTCACTCCAACCTTGACCTACGGAGCAAGGTTACACAACAAATACGTGTAAACTATTTTGGATGCCTGGTGTTTATGGTTGCTCAGTATTGGACATGAAAAACATGAATTTGAATTCATCAGGGACCTTGTGACCTTGACCTTCCGTACGAAACAACATCTAAACGACCTGTTCTTCCATCGAAGCGTCAGAACAGAAGCATCAGCAGCAGCGCTATAGTAAATAGATCTAGTAGTAAACTTAGCATTGATATCAATATTATTAGTCTATGTTAATGTTACCACACCTTTTCTGTTGATCTGGTCGATGTTAGAGACAGTTGTCACGACGTGTGTGGCTAGGTTAACAGCTTGCATCATATGCGCAGTCATTTGGAGGGAAACGCCAGTGTCTACAGAGAGAGAGAGAGAGAGGTAAATTAATGACCTTTCCTGGATAAAGTGATGGTGAATTTGCACACCTACCCAAACGCGTGACTAAGAGATTTTTCGAGATAAACTGAACTGCTCTAAATTGTCTATCGTTGCCTGATTCGCTGTTAATTAATTTCAATTTCATTAATAACTTTATTATTCCTGCGCGGCGTTAAGCCCTAAATAACTAACTAACTAACTCATTTATTATCCCAATTTGGGCAATTTGTTTTTAAACAGCGGCACTAAACACACATCACAGACCTCAAATACATATAAGATGCACACACACACACACACACACACACACACACACACACACACACACACACACACACACATGTATATATATAAAAGTCATCAGCATTAAAAAAAAATACATATATTATTTTAAAAAAACGGAAAACAATTAAAACAGCTGCGTAGCGCGACATCAGAACAGCAGTGCGGTACTGACAAGAGTGAAAGGGTTACAGTTCTTTAAGTTTTATCGCCCTTTTACGAACGTTCCTGTTCCTTTTAGAGCGTTGTTTTTACTTACCCAAAGGATCTTTGTTGTTTGCTTCCATGTCTAAAAGAAAATTAAGACAAATCCAAATTTGTATGATCATACCAAGGATGTACAGTCTCTATCAACAGGAAAAAGTCTCAGATTTGTTTACGATTAAAGATACCATTAGGGTTGTCAGGTCGGCAAACACTCTTTCGTGAGTTTCTGTTTCGTTTTTCCACGACATGTACTCACACTCTTAAAGCCAATCACTGCTCATGGTCAGGGGCTAGGGGAGACAACTAAATGCCACTTGACCTCCCTTACAGCGAGTGTTCCTTTTTCTCAGGGCCCGAATGTAAAAGTCGAGGTTAATTTAACGCACGGCTACGGGCCTAACCGAGACTAGGACAAAAGAAACAAAAACGCTAAATTATATTTTAAAAATTTTAAAAAGGAGGCAAAGAAAGGAAGAAATAAATCCTTCTATAACGGCTTAGGCACCTTGCTGGAATGGACCCGCTTCCTGATTTAAAACAAAACAAAAACAAACAATAGAAAATTTAACCCTAGAGCTAGTTTAGTTCGAGGTTAGACTCTAACCCGGGGCTAAACTCTCCAACCTCGACTTTTACATGCGGAGCCTGCACGATAGTCAGGGTCGGCTGTGAAACCAACAATATCTTTCAACGTGTCTTTGCTGACATCTGTGTCGGTAGCGTCTTAAACAGGTGCGTTTAAGGGCAAAAACTTTGTTTTGACAATTAGCATGTAACCCAAAGGCTCGTACTCACGCCCTCTGAGTCTCAAAGGCGACCCATCGGATTTCTTAAGTTTGTCAGGCAAATCGAGGGTTCCCTGTTAAGCCGGCTCTTAACTGGGTACTGCGGAGCGCCACAGTACTGTCCACAGTTGTGACACAGTTGTGATTTGGTTGGTTTCCGCCGCAGTGGCGTCATCACAGCAACCTGGATTTCAAATAGCCACAACTGTGACTGTGGTTTCCACAACAGATTCTGACTGGCTGTACTACGTCAGTCACTCAGCGCGCAAACATGGCGGACAGTGAATCTCCAACCGGTTTGTCACCGAGCACAGCTGTGTTCAGTTTTGTAGTTAGTAGACACACCGAGCGCAACGACTGTGATGTGCACATGTGTGTTTCGCGCGCTGTGCCTAGGTAAGAGCAGACTTTATCCATCCAGACAGAACAGACACAGGAGGTTCTGGCAGGAAACCCTCACATGCTCCGCCAGACAATCCCACACGCATGATTTGTCTAGCGGAAAATTGGTGCACTGTGATTGGCTGCACTGACTGGACAATCGGAATCTCGGAGTCAATTCATCACAGTGCAATTATTATAGCACCCGGCTATTGCCATTTTTAATACACACCAAGTTGAATCAGCCGATCCCTCCACGGATCAGGTAGGCGGTCATACAATAGCCAGCGGTTTGTTTGGCGTTTTCTCCATTTCCTGGCTGTAAACAGTAAAATTCATGTTACCTATAGTGTGTTATGACTCCTTGCAGCCTTGTTTAGATCTAGACAGCCTGCAGAACAATAGCACGTAAGTAGCTGATGATGAAGCCGAAGGTTTCTTGCCGAGACCCCCCCCCCCACCTCACCACACACACACACACGCACGCACACACACACACACACACACACACACACACACACACACACACGCACGCACGCACGCACGCACGCACACGCACGCACGCACGCACGCACGCACGCACGCACACAGATACTCCAATTGTTTACTCTAGGGACTGTGTTGACAGTCTGAATCAATTTTCCTACGAGCTTATGTCTACATTAAACTCAATGTGCAAAATCTTCTTACACGCGGTTCTATGGACAGTTAAATTAAATACATCAATTATATAAAATTTCAAAAAAACACTAGAGCTAGGTTGTTATGATAAATGATGGACTAAACAAAGTGATTTGTTGTTGTTGTTGGCGGTGGTGGGGGTGGTGGTGTCGTTGTTGTTGTGCTGCTGCTGCTGCTGCTGCTGCTGATGATGATGATGATGATGATGATGATGCTTGCCGTTTGGTTGTTTTCTTATTTTTACCTTGGAAGCTTATTATACTCAGTCCTGTTATAATTATGAAGACCGTTATAGCAAATATGATCACCAGTCGATTCCCACGTTCGAGGCGTGACATGCCTAGAGCGGATAATCCATCTGAAATGTGAGGTAAACAGAAACTCTTGGTCTTCCACTCTCGAAATCTCTCCTGGCTGGAGAACATGAAAGAAACACAATCCAAAGAACATAAACAAGCTCTAGCACGGAACATTCCGCCTTCACCGATTCACTAAAGCAGAGCAAAAATATTTGTTACGGTATATATTGTCTTCCAGGAACCTGTTGTCGTGTAGGCGTTTGTGTCGTTCACGTCGTCACGGTCACTACACGTCATTTTTATTCTAACAGATCGCTCAGAGCTGTTTTCGTGGTGTCTGTCATCACGACCACTTAGCTATCTGGCACTGAGCCAACAGAAGCGTACTCGATCACACTGAGCGCTCCGCTATTGGAACAACAGTAGCAGAATTTGAAATTTCGACCGTTCCCACACGGTTTATTGTAGCGCATTGAAAGCTGTACTAAAAATCGAGATAGTGTATTTCGAGCGGACATCCGCACTCAAGAGCGAAACCGTTCCAAATACTGTTGGCTTTGCAAAGGTGGAATTAGTCCGTTTAATTTACTCGCTATTCGGTCGCTGTTTTTGGTGATGATGAGAAGGAGGAGAATGACGATGAGACGACGACGACGACGACGATGATGATGATGATGATGATGATGATAAAAAGACTTGACTGATCAGAATGCGCGTAATTTACTTACACGTTCCATTGGAACACCGTTTGACAAGCAGCATGATACGTCTGGTGTGCGAACCAACGGTATTGGACGCTTCACAGCGGAATATCTTGGAAAACATCTTATCACACGATCTTTCATTCATCACGGTGTACGTTTTCGTTGCAGAATACTCCGTCCAGCTGTAGCTGTCCTCCTGTAACGGTTTCTCTGTTTCGCTCTCCTCCAGGAACGTTTGAATTGTAGGGGAGGGAATGCCCAAGGCGTGGCAGACAAGAGTTACCTGTCGTGCAGGCAGCTCGCAGCACGCTTCAAATTCGTTGCTTTCGTCATTGAGTGTAAGAGATACTTTCGGATGGCCAGTCCCTGAAAAAATGGCAGACAACAACAACCCACAATGATAATAATAATAATAATAATAATGAATATGTACGAGTTGCAAAAATTATGACGAATGTCAATAAAGAACGATTGTCTTTATTCTTTCATAAATCTTGATACTGTCTTTACGATAACCTAATAATAGAATTCTACCCGTACAATTCTACTAGAGTCGCTCTTTTTCAGCTATAAAATATAGAAAAGAAAGGACTCATTAATTTTGGTTCAGTATGTCTACATAATTACTAAGTAAGCAGCACCGCAAATTTCCCTTTGACTGACGACCTCTCTAGGGTGGGTGGCTGGGTGTAGGGGAGTTTAACGTCAATTTCCAACACGTATGGGTGATATCAAAGACGGGGGCCACGAGAAAAAGGCCAGCACAAATATTTGGCCCCAGTCGGGATTCGCACTCACGACTCGAGCATAATAAGTCCAACGGTCTATACCATTCGGCTATCCAGGCTCTCCACCTCTCCGCGCTTCTCTAGTATAATAAGTATACTGCATGTAATAATATTGATAACCTAATACTGTATAGGCGCTTTTCTCAATTTCTTTGAATCGGCTCAAAGCGCCGCGAACTGAACCCAACACGCTCGCTCACGTGAATCACATGCATTCTCTCACACACTGGACATGAACACATACAATCACGTGGTGCGGAGGGAGAGCTCAGTTACTGAAGTTTCGTACTTTAGAATTGCATTTATTTTTAAATTTTTGTGGGGACAGGGGGGAGGAAGCCGGAGTATCCGGAGAGAACCCCCGACGATCGGCCCGAATGAACGGTGCCACGTACGAGAAGGAAAATTTCTTTGCCTCTCGCACTGGTGGCGAAGTCGCATTTGCGAAGGGTGGGGGGGGGGGGAGAGGAAGAGAGAGAGAGAGAGAGTTTTTAAACAGTTTTAGAGTTAGAGTTTGACAGTATGCATGATTACTTCTTTTAAATTGTTCTGAAGTTTGTTTGACCTTAACGTTTAACTCTATTTTATTTTTATGTTTTATATCAAGACCTTTTAATGCCTGTATTTTATCTTATCTGTGACAGAGCATCATGTGAGTCCAAAGAAGATTTTCTGTTTTTAGAGTTTCTCTTAAACAGACAATAAAGTATTTTGAATTGAATTGAATTGAATTGAATTGAATTGAATTGAACCACTTCACCGGCGACCGCCCCCAGGTTTGTACTCACATTCAAATTCTATTCCGACACTGGCATTGACCAAGGGTGTGTTCCAGCGAGGGTTTCCAGCCCAGCACTCAACGACTTTGCCAAAATCCTCAGGAACGTCCAGTCTGAGGCGACAGTGACGTAAGTGGTTGGAGAACAAGCACGTGACACCCGTCCAGTTGTAAACGGGCGCTGGATTGGATCCGTCTGTTTCGCACGTCAGCTCCACAGTCGAGAACCCGTCCGTTATTATTTTCTCGGGTCCTTTTATCTGAACGGTTGTTGGTCCGTCTGAAAATAGACCTCAGTGACAACGCGTGTGTTCATAATCATAACGATGCTGTACTGCTCAGTGGTAAGAAAATTGTCTGGAGAAAGTTCTAGTGAGTGTTCACCTTGCGTTCCTTAACTCATTCCTGACGGGACACTTCGATCAAAGGTTCTTCCACGGATCGCCCACGGCTCATCAATTCATGAATTCTCCATTCAAATTTGAGTAACGAGACAACGTAAATAAACATGTCAAGTGTTTGTGTTTTCAGTGAAGCTTGTTAGAGAGTGTTTTTGTTTGTTTGTTTGTTTGTTTGTTTGTTTTTAACAAATGCAATCGTTTTATACAGTTTCATGGAGGCAGGTACAGGCGAGGGCAATGTTGAGGCGACGGCAGCTCCAGTCATAATAGAGTTAACGTATGAAAATAGTTAATCATGCAAGTGTTCGCAATTTTTTGCTCACACAATGACGCAAAGAATAATAATAAGACACAGTAGAGCGCTCCTCTCCTAGTACCTACTCGGACTCGCTGTCCTTAAAACATACAGTCTGTGTGTCTGTGTGTATGGAAGCTGTTCATTGTGCGGTATATGTATTTTGCTGCCGTTCCTTAGGTGTGTAACAGTCACTCATGTGTGTGTTTATTATTATTTTTATCATCATCATCATCATCATCATCATCATTATTATTATTATTATTATTACATTGTTGTGCTTTATGTCATCTGTGTGCTGTCAGTGGTGCCTGTTTTATTTTTGTTATGATGAACGGCGCTTAGAGTCTGTGTAATTTACATATCTAGGCGCCCTATTATTATTACACACACACACACACACACACACACACACACACACACACACACACACTCTCTCTCTCTCTCTCTCTCTCTCTCTCTCTCTCAAGCGGCGTGGCAGAGGGGGAATGTCACACAGTTTGCAGCCTAGCGAATTTCGTAAAAGAAGCATTCATCGATCAGCTTCTGTCTGGCAGGCTAAATATATAACTTCGTCTTTGAGTCTCTATTTCACGAACTTGAAAGACGTTAAAACTGAAAAATAATAAATACATGTCACATCCAGTGAGTAGTTCAGCGTTTGGTCAGTGTCAAAGGCCCACAACTGACGACACGTGTACACCGTTCCGTTCTGGGTTTCCTTCACATCCGTCAGTGTAAGCCGTGACCCCCAAACGCCGAGACCAGGGTCAAAGGTCATGGTGGCCTCAGGTCGCCCCTGCTTCGTGGTATTGCACGTGCAGCTAAAGCTGCTGTTTACGTCGACGAAAGTAGGGCAGTCTGTGACAGGGTGTCCTGGCATCACTGCACAGGAATGTCAAAAATGTATTTGAGCATAAAGCCTGCCCTTAACTGGGCACAGCGTGCGAAACACTCATGTACACATCACAGTCGTTGCGCTCGGTGTGTCTACTAACTACAAAACTGAACACAGCTGTGCTCGGTGACAAACCGATTGAAGATGCACTGTCCGCCATGTTTGCCCGCCGAGTGACGTAGTACAGCCAATCAGAATCTGTTGTGGAAACCACAGTCACAGTTGTGGCTGTTTGAAATCCGGGCTGCTGTGATGACGCCACAACGGCGGAAACCCCCCCAAAATCACAACTGTGTAGCAACTGTGGACAGCATTGTGGCGCTCCGCAGTGCCCAGTTAAGAGTCGGCTTCACAAGACGAAAATCTGAGAAACGCGCCCACGCTGTCTATTTATAAGAGCAGTCTTAGAACGTTCCTCTTTTGTAAAGCCTTCCAGTAACTTCCTGTGTCAGTAGGCAGTCGGTTCCACCAGTGTATGCGTGTCCACCGTTTGCAAAATTGTAGGCGAGTGTCGGTGAGTGATCGGCGCATTGAGTTTTATTTTAAAGAAATGCGCCCTACGAATACCATTTATTATTATTATTATTTTTACTATTATTATTATTAGAGAAAGAAAGAAAAGGACCCTACAGATTACAATCCTTTGGGGGAATTCTAGCAAATATCTCCGAACCTAGACCGGAAGTTAATTCATCTTAGCTGCCCGGAGTTTCTAGTGCAGAGAGAAATGCTCTATACACAAAGTTCTTATTTTTATTTTGGGCTTCAGTCAATTCCTGGTGGACACGTTAAGAAAAGGAAGGAACAGGCGTTTGTTTGTTGTTGTTTTATTCATATCGAACAGTCAGGTTATACACTGTCCAATCAAGACAGGCTGACAGGAGGACATTATTCCTTATTTGTGGGAGAGAAGATACACAAACAAAGGAAACACGTTCATTTGGTGGTCCACACCCTTGTTCACTTCTACAAAGGCTCGGAGTCCAACCTGCTCCACATTCACAGCAGAACCAACAGACATATCATTCTGCTGAGTGCAGGCTGCCAGAAAGGCATAAAAAAAAATTGTGAATTTCCTTTAGCACGCGCCTTTGGCGACAAAATGCATACTCGATAACTCTGAACAGAGCTCCATAAGAATGTCTGTGTTCATGATAATAACGATGCTGGTTTGCTCAGTGGTAACGGAATTGTCTGGAGGAAGTTCTAGTGAATGTTTATCTTGTGTTCCTGAACGTATGACAATACTTAATTATGTAAGGGATCGCAAATTTATGCTCACATACAGTGACACAAAGAATAATAATAACACAGAGTTCTATACATATGTATAAGTTAAGCACGTAACATCATGGTAGCCAATGGTAGTCATGCTTACCATATTCGCATGTCTTGCCGGTGAATGGACTCGAACAGCGACAAAAGAAATCACCGACTCTGTCCTGACACGTCCCATTGTTGAGGCACGGTGACTGTGACTGATCGCATTCATTTATTTCTGGAAAGAACTCAAGATTTCAAGATTCTCACGATTTTATTTTCCTTTTTCCCCTTTTGGTGTGTGCAGGATACAAAAAAAAATAACAACAACCTAAGATCACATAATTTTAGACAGAAAGATACGACAAAAGATATATATGTACAACATATACATAATCTATGCACAGGAAAGCGCAACCACCTGTGAAACCTCCGACAGTCCAACGAGCAACAGCTTTCTCTCTCTCTCTCTCACACACACACACACACACACACACACACACACACACACACACACACACACACACACACACACACGCACACACACACACACACACACACACACACGCACGCACACTATACCGTCCTACTCGCTTTCAAAAATTTTGATAGAGCAAGGGCAGCTTTTTTGGGTTTTGATCCCAACGGTTTAACAAGGATTGTATGTCGACTCTAAGGAAACGAAGTGGTATGTGCTTATTGCGCTTCTCCTGAAATGCCGGACATTGTAGAAACGCCGGATATTCTAGAAACGCCGGACGTTCTAAAACACGCTTTTGGAGTGGAGTCGTCTGTTCTGCTGTAGCCAGACCAAACAGGCTGAGGCAAACTCGGGGCAATGGGAAGTAAGTACGCGAATGGAGAAATTTACCTTGCGTCATTACTATACTTCAAATGTCCCCCTCATTTCCCTTCTGCCCTCCCCCCCCTCCCCCCTCATTTCCCTTCTGCCCTCCCCCCCTCCCCCCCTCACCTAACTAGACTTCAAGGCGGGGATGGGGATGGGGGGAAGAGGGGGGATGACGGGGGGGGGGGGGGGTGGCGGGGGGGGGGGCGATGTTTATATACTCTACCTGTTTCACACAGTTTTCCTATAAACCCGGCTTTGCAGACACAGACGTGTTTGAATTCAACCTCCCGGCATGCACCACCGTTTTGACACTTCAACTTCCGGCACATGTCTACATCTGAAAATGAGGTCACAAGTTCTTGTTCTCATCATCAGTAAAAATAGGAGTTGTTATTGTTGTTGCTTATGGTTGGTTTGCTTCTCTGAGGTACTGGGTTTCTGTTCTTTTACTTGTTGTTGCTTGTGTGTGTGTGTGTGTGTGTGTGTGTGTGTGTGTGTGTGTGTGTGTGTGTGTGTGTGTGTGTGTGTGTGTGTGTGTGTGTTTTACTCCCCCATCTGACATCTGGCCCCCACAAATCCCGGTTGACACGTGCAGTCAAAACCGCCCACTCGGTCATTACAGCTGCCGCCATTTTCACACGGATTCGAGATACATTCATCAGTTTCTGGGGAACAGAAGGCAGAATGAAATGACTTGGCACAGCTAGGTGACGGATGGTTTCCTAGCCTGGAATGCGTACGGACGCACATAGATACAGACAGACACACAAACAGACACGGTGCTCTTAAATGGTACCCCCATACAGAGACATTGGTGGAAAAGTTGTGTTAGTCTTGGTTTCCTTATGCAAACACACTTTTGCCCGCCTCTCTCTCTCTCTCTCTCTCTCTCTCTCTCCCCTACCCCCTTAGGTTACTTTACCCACCCACACACCCTACCCCTCCTCCACGGAATGTATTCTGTGAAGAGGTGTTTTTTTTTTTCAGAAACTGCGACAAAACTAATGCGACAGACTTACACACGTATATTTCCACAATCCCACGGCCGATCGTGTGTAAGGAGGCAGCCAGCATTACCGCATTCCGGAAGCACCTGAAGACTTATCTCTTCAGTGCCGCGCGCCAGTAATCATCTGCATTTTTTTTTTTTTTTTTTACTATCTTTCCTTTCAAAACCTCTCCCTAAGCGCCGTGAGCACTCAGTTAGGGTGGAGCCGTGCGCTATATCAAGTCTCCATCATCATCATCATCATAACTTTGAGTTTACTGTAACGACCCGAAGGCTCATGAATAAACTCTGCTTCCAAGTTCTCTCCAGACAGGACATCTTGGTTATAAGGGTGAATAATTACCTCGTCTCTTGCAAATAAAACTGTGACTTTCCCCACAACTGGCAGACTTCCACTGACCAGTCTTAGTGTTCATCACTGCGCATTTGCCTTCTTCGCTGCCCGCTTGAAACAAGGAAGAAAGAAAGAAGTTGAGAAAGGCGAACTCCATGAGCGACTAAAGGATTTCCCTCTTCTGTGTGGGACAAGTTCATTTTGGAAAAGTTTAACCCTCCAAGAATACGACTCAAGGAACGACGCAAGCACCTCACTGTGGGTAATTTTGGGGGGGGTGAGGGTGGGTGGGTGTTTAACGTTCCTTTTACACCACATGCGGGTGATATCAGAGACGGGGCAACAAGGAAAAGGCCAGCAGAAATGTTTGTCCAACGCCGGGATTCGAACTCACGACCCCGAGCATTGAAAGTCCAACGCTCTACCATTCGGCTCCCCGAGTAGTTTTGGAAATAATACAATAATAATAGTACATTAGTCCCTATATTTTTAATGCTAATAAAAACAAATTGCCCAAACTGGCATAACATAAAGACACGGTAGATGTTTAATCTGTATCAAAAGCATGGCTTGGATCACATCAATTCTGAATTCTTAATTCGGAAGGATAATGACAACCCATGATAATTGTGACGACGACGATGACGATGGTGATGACGGTGATGATGATGTTGATGACGATGACAACGGCGACGGCGACGACGAAGATGATGATGATGACGACGATGATGATGACCAAGATGATGACGATGGTGATCATGATAATACTTACGACCTCCCCAGTTTCTGTAAAAGGCATTGCTGCCGTCAACCCATTCAAACTTTCCTTCTCTGCTCCTCATTCCGAGCCACACGTACCCAGATACAAGTCTGGTCCGAGCTGCATAAGAAAAAGAGGGGTAGGTTTTTTTCAGCAAATCCTAGACGAAGGCTATTAATTGTGTCTACAGATCACTAATAATGATATGCAGTCTAAAGTTGAGTACAAGGAAACTTCAGGTATAAAATATACTTTCGACATTTGATGATGATGATGATGATGATGATGATGATGGTGTCTTGTAACGCGCTGAAAAACTCCATGCCCAGCATGCTCGTAGCGCGGGGGGGGGGGGGGGGGGGGGGGGGGGTGGATGATAAGTTTTAACAAAAAACAGGAGAAGGGGGTGGAGTCTGCAGGGGGGTGGGGGGTGGAGTCCGCATCAGAACTTTGAGAAGAGATAGGTCTTCAGGTGGCTCCTGAAGGATTCGGTGGAGGTGCTGGATTTCAGGGAAGGTGGCAGAGCGTTCCATAGAGCAGGAGCAGAGCACTTGAAGGAGCGAGCTCCAAAGCGCTTTGACGAGAACGCACGGTGACTTACATCAGCTATTCTTTGACACACTTAATTAGTTTTGCACCAATACGGGAGGGGGGGGGGAAGCGGCGTTTAACGGGGGAGGGGAGGGGGCGGTGCTGGGCGGAGAGTGGTGGGGTGGGGGTCATGGTGAGCGGGGGGATGCAAATGGGTCACGATAGACGGGTGTTCAGACAATTCATTTTATCAAAACTACGGGCTTTCAACTTCATCGTGAAAACAGCATAGAATAGAAATCGGATTGAATTACCCCTTATGTAATCATTTTCCTCTGCGTCTTCAATGCTCAAAATATGGCCACCGAACTGGTTGCAGACACCCAACGCTACAAAGAATCTTTTCCTTCTAGTGTAGATTTTGTAGCAAAAGGGGCTGTTTTCTCTCTTGATGTACCCGACTTGACAAGACACGGCATGACACGTCACTGAAAACAAACAGAAGGTGATCAGCAAAGACATGGTGGAACAACATGATAGACTATATGGCCATATTCATACGGCAATGGCCATATTAGTTCAAGTCATAATATTCAAAGCGTAGTTGATAATATGACAATGGCAGAGTAGGTTGGAGCATGCGTGAGTGTGCATACATTCAGGAAGCCCTGTGAATACTGATTTGTTCAGAATGTTCAGAAGAAACAACTTACCTACTGAAGGATGGGCACAGAAAAGGAGGGACAGTACTACTCCAACCTCTTGCTTGAATAATAGTGAAATAAGACTTGCTATGCTACTACTCATTATTTTCCTCTGATGTCCGAGACAATGTCTTTCAAACTGAACACAAGGAAACCTGATACCAAAAATCATGGCCGCTTCTTTGGAGATTTGCGTCATTGAGTCTAGTGACTGCGTCATGAGGAATTGACGTCATCGTTCCGTCATAAACTCCAACCGCGGTAGCTCAAGTGTACTAAGTATTCATTAATTTTCCTCGGTTTGCTGGAATTCCGGAGCTCGATAGCATGAAAAACTGGCTACTCTTCTGTTTGCTCATCGGGGAACCGGGGTGGCCGAATGGTAGAGCGTTGGACTTTCAATGCTCGGGTCGTGAGTTCGAATCTCGTTGCCCCGTCTTTGATATCATCCTAATGTGGTGGAAAAGGACGTTAAAGTAAACCCACCCACCCTTCCACCCATCCTTCCACCCTGTTTGCTCCTCAGGAGTTAGATGCCGACTGATAAATGTTATAGGTCGTATAGAAACCGTGCATAAACCGGAAAAGCAATTCCCCTTTCGGGGATTAATAAAATATTCTGTGTTCTGTATATCACTTTCATCTCCAGATAAGCTATTACAGCCCCACTCAGAGCTCAAAACGTGTCAGTGCTTTTAGAAGAACCTAGTCTTTAAAACCGCTACAAAAGATAGGCATTCGAAGGGAATAGAAATTGGCTTTGTTGTTTGCGCGGCGTTAAGCACTAAATAACTAATTAATCAATTGATTAATTAAGGGAATAAGAATATCACTTGTTGTTGTTGTTGTTTTGGTTTTTTTAACAATTCTAATCACTCTAAGCAGTTTAAAAAGCAGCTGTCTGATCGGGAACTACACGGTATTCCGTGTTGGTTAAGGCAGTTACTTCATCAGAACTTTAGCTCTTTGCGAATAGATCAGTGTCGTAAACAACAGGCACACACACACACACACACACACACACACACACACACACACACACACACACACACACACACACACACACACACACACAGACCAAGTGAATGACTGACCATTGAGGATAGGGGTACCTCGATAAAGAGTATTTCGCCCACTCTTTGCCCTACTAGACTTTTCAAGTATTTCTAATAGAAGAAGCCAGATGTATCTTTCACATCCTGACACTTTTATTTTTACCCGCTTATCTTCCTACGAATGACTTACTCGGACCATGTGCATGTCACTGAACGAATTACGTGAACTGATTAAAAAAAAAAAAAAAAAATGGCACGTTAGGAAAAAGAAAGAAACGACACTGTGCATGCCTTGTGTGTATGTGTGCGTGCGTGCGTGCGTGTGTGCGTGCGTGCGTGCGTGCGTGCGTGCGTGCGTGCGTGCGTGCGTGTGCGTGCGTGCGTGCGTGCGTGCGTGCGTGCGTGCGTGCGTGCGTGTGTGTGTGTGTGTGTGTGTGTGTGTGTGTGTGTGTGTGTGTGTGTGTGTGTGTGTGTGTGTGTCCGAAAGGTCTCAATCAAGTGGCTTGAAACTTGGGACCTTTCAATATGTCAAGATTCTAGGAGAGAGCCGGGGGAGCCGGGATAGCCGAATGGTAGAGCATTGGGCTCCTAATGTTTAGAGCCTTAGACTTAGTATGAAATTATATCTAGAGCGACAAACTTCCAAGATACGACATGACTAATCAAGGAAATAAAAAGTTCCTTCTAAATGCACAGTGACTGAGATGTCCACTCTCTCTCTCTCTCTCGGGGAGCCGGGGCAGTCGAACTATATTAAGCGTTGGACTTTCAATGCTCGGGTCGTGAGTTCGAATCCCGGCTGGGGCCAAATATTTGTACTGGACTTTTTCTCGTTGCCCCGTCTTTGATATCACCCTTACGTGGTGGAAAAGGACGAAAAACTCCCAAACACCCATCCACCCTAGGAGAGAGCCTACAAATGATTTGCAATCGCAACAACTGAAACTTTTGCAGATATCGCCCTTTGGGAAAAGTTTGACATCTTCCATGTTCATTTTCCTTTTCCTTTGGTCACCTACCCTCTTCTCTTTTTCTTTGCAGGGCGTGTATGTGTGGATTAACGTCCTTTTCCACCAGGTCTGGGTAATATCAAAGACGGGGCAACGAGAAAAAGGCCAGCACAAATTCGAACTCACGACCCGAGCATTGCAAGTCCAACGCTCTACCATTCGGCTATCTCGGCTTCCTGTTGTTTTTTTCACAGGACATGACATAACAGGTGGAGGCGTACAAGTCGACACATTATATAGGCTATTTTTTAAAGGCGTTTAGTTTTGTTTTGTAATGTTTTCTGCTATGGTTTTCACCTTATTCGTTGGTTCGCTCGGTTCATGTTGATGTTTGTTGATGCTGTCGTTGTTAATTTTCTGTTGCCGTCAAGATAGAAACTGGTGTTTCGACATTAACAGGTAACTCCGGCAATTCTAGACAGCGATCACTCGAAGCAGTCATTATCATTGTGTTTATTGTTTGGTGGCGATGGTTGCCACGGCGGTAGAGGTTGTAGTTCGAGTTGTAGTTGTGTCAGCTCAAAAGGTTTAATATTTGGACTTGTTTCTGGTGCGAGCAGGATTTCAAACTGACCTCTGGGCCCGCATGTAATAGTCGAGGTTAGGGCTTTTAGCCCCGGGTTAGAGTCTAACCTTGAACTAAACTAGCTCTAAGGTTAAATTTTCTGTTGTTTTGTTGTTTAAGCAGGAAGCGGGTCCATTCCACCATGGTGCCTAGGACGTTAGAGACGGATATTTTCGCTTCCTTTTCTTATTTAATTATGGTTTGGGGTTTCTTTTGTCCTAGACTGGGAGAGCGTTGACTGTCAATGCTCGGGTCGTGAGTTCGAATCCCGGCCGGGGCCAGATATTTGTGCTGGTCATTTTCTCGTTGCCCCGTCTTTGAAATCACCCATACGTACTGGAAAAGGACGTTAAACTCCCAAACACCCACACCCACCCATCCCCTCCTCACCATTTTGTCCTAGTCTGGGTTAGGCCCGTAGCCGTGGGTTAAATCAACCTCGAGTTTTACATACGGGCCCTGGTGTGTTTGTCACCTGTTCAAGGTTCTTATCGGAGCCAGGGGTACCGCGTGCACACGATCTTCCTTTGTTAAAAGCTGCCTGCGGAGATTGCTTTCAGCAGATACACTCATTCCTCAAACGCGCAGCGCAATGGAACCAAGCGAGAAGTCGGCCCTATGGCTTGTAGTGGCGATTGTCATTGTTCAAGGTATGCTCTCGAAATATTTTATACTAACAAAGACAGCAAAATCGATCTACGATCTTTGATACTTGAGAAGGACCGAACAGGGACTTTGGACGCTGTAGGGGAGTCAACTGTGTTTGTAAGGGATAGTTTGCTGTCACTGCCCCTGACCTGCAGGCTGTATACTAGCTTACTGTCTCGCGAGAGAAAGAATGGGGACCACAGGTCACCTGTGCCCGCATGTAAAACTCGAGGTTAATTTAACCCACGGCTACGGGCCTAATCCAGTAGGACAAAAGAAACAAAAAAAAAAACAAAATTACATTAAAAAAGGAGGCGAAGAAAGGAAGAAATAAATCCTTCTCTAACGGCTTAGGCATCTTGCTGGAATGGACCCGCTTCCTGATTTAAAACAAAAAACAACAGAAAATTTAACTAGCTAGTTTAGATCGAGGTTAGACTCTATCCCGGGGCTAAAATCCCTAACCTCGACAGATGTTAGATCTGCAGACCTAAGTACAGACATTAAAGATTGATAAGACAGCAGTGGTAGAAATATGGGGATATGACAGGGTGCCTAAATAGGAACTGCGAGAAGGCAAAACTTTGGGGGAAAAAATCACACCAGAAAAATAAATCGTATGAATAATTTAAAGAACCATAACATTGTAAAGAATGACAATTATAACAAGGAGGAACGGCCTACAAAGTTGTTTCTCCAAACTTCATTTTATTTTGTCTGTTTTGTTGTCGGTTCTCCCCTCTCCAAGTTCTACCAATGACACTAGACCCTCTACGACCTCGACCGATTAACCACGTGACTGGGGGTGGGGCCGGGTGGGGGAAGAAGGGAGAGAGAGGCAGAGAGAGAGGGTGGGTGGGTGTTTAGGAGTTTAACGTCTTTTTCCACCACATAAGGGTGATATCAAACACGGGGCAACGAGAAAAAGGCCAGCACAAATATTTGGCCCCAGCGGCCGGGATTCGAACTCTCGGCCTAAGCATTGAAAGTCCAACGCTCTACCATTCGGCCACCCTGGCTCCCTTGCCACGTGCTGCCAGTAACGGCCAATGCAATTCTCTCGCTCAGGTGCTCGGTCTCTTCAGTGGTCAGCCTCCTTCCCGAATGGCGGCATCGTTGACGCATGCGCAGGGGACTCCAACGTCTCGTTTCCGTGGCAAGTCAGCCTGGAGGCGAGAGAGAGCATAGCAGACATCCAATGGCTCTTCAATGGCCACTCTGAGGCGATGATCGCCACGTTTACCCACGGAAACTTCTTACCTATGCCAGCATACTCTCAACGTGTGCAGGTCAGACATCCTTGGTTGTTGTTGTTGTTGTTTACACAAGACATGAATTTCCACTCGCCGGCCTTTAATTGATTGTTTGTGTGTTGTTGTTGTTGTTGTTAGTTTGTTTTTCTAAGATTGCTGGTTAACAGTTTGATTTGTTTTTCCTTACGAGCATGAACAGTTTGGTTCTCATTCCTTACGGGCATGAACAGTTTGGTTCTCATTCCTTACGAGCATGCACAGACTGGTTCTCATTCCTTACGAGCATGAACAGTTTGGTTCTCATTCCTTACGAGCATGAACAGTTTGGTTCTCATTCCTTACGAGCATGAACAGTTTGGTTCTCATTCCGTACGAGCATGAACAGTTTGGTTCTCATTCCTTACGAGCATGAACAGTTTGGTTCTCATTCCGTACGAGCATGAACAGTTTGGTTGTCATTCCTCATCAGCATGAACAATTTAGTTGTCATTCCTCATCAGCATGAACAATTTAGTTGTCACTCCTCATCAGCATGAACAGTTTAGTTGTCACTCCTCATCAGCATGAACAGTTTAGTTGTCACTCCTCATCAGCATGAACAGTTTAGTTGTCACTCCTCATCAGCATGAACAGTTTAGTTGTCACTCCTCATCAGCATGAACAGTTTAGTTGTCACTCCTCATCAGCATGAACAGTTTAGTTGTCACTCCTCATCAGCATGAACAGTTTAGTTGTCACTCCTCATCAGCATGAACAGTTTAGTTGTCACTCCTCATCAGCATGAACAGTTTAGTTGTCACTCTCATCAGCATGAACAGTTTAGTTGTCACTCCTCATCAGCATGAACAGTTTAGTTGTCACTCCTCGTCAGCATGAACAGTTTAGTTGTCACTCCTCGTCAGCATGAACAGTTTAGTTGTCACTCCTCATCAGCATGAACAGGTTGGTTCTCATTCCTACGAGCATGATGTAAATCTGCTGCAGCACACAACGAACGCTGCTCTGGTTCTGAATCACGTGACAATGGCGGATGCTGGGAACTACAGCGTGGAGGTCACGGCACAAGACTCGTCAGGCCAGTGGTCCAAAATGACTCATTCTGCTGTTTTACTCGTGAGTTCAGGTAAATATTGGTCATTATCACACCTCTGCAAAAACCTCAGTAAATTTTCAGTTGTTTGGTTTGTCGGCTGGATAAAATTAATACACTCAGGACTGTTGACTTCTTCGTTAGTTTCCCGGTAAGTTGGATTATTGGGAGAATTCGTGGTCACTCTATGGTTGTTTGCTGGTTTGTTCGTAGAATTTTGATCAGCAAGCTGGTAGGCTAGTGCATCAATTTGATGTTATTCCGCTTGAAGAGAGAGAGAGAGAATCAGAAACAGAATTGTTTATTGATAAGACATTCTTATACACATCAATACTTGTACAAAAATAACCAAAGTGCAAAGTAAAGTATATCAACTCAGCTGAGCAACTGTTGTCTTTTTCTTAAAGCTAGAAAAATATATAATGCCAGGTTCTTAACTGTACAATAGTCACTTGAGGCCAGAGAGAGAGAGAGAGAGAGTTTGTGTGTGTGTGTGTGTGTGTGTGTGTGTGTGTGTGTGTGTGTGTGTGTGTGTGTGTGTGTGTAGCAGTAGTAATAGTAGTTGTAGTAGTAGCAAGGGCCAGATGGATGAAAGGACGCTGTACCTAATCTTTCATCCTTGAAAAAAATTAAGTACCATTGTCATTTTCATTGTCATTATCATTGTCAAGTTGTTTTGTACCATATACTCCTTCTTCCAAAGATGATCCATACATACTTACGCTGATAATGTCTTTCAACAGAACAGAGCGCTGAGGTTGACGCAACGGTGGTAGTGGAACAGCAGCAGATAGCAGTCTACGACCAAGACAATGACCTGCATCAGGTGCGCCTGACCTGCAAAAGTCGTGGACGCGCTCCTGATGCCGTCATCTGGACGGTAGGTGTACGATAGCTAGAGAATAGTACAAAAAAAATATGTGCACTTGTTCGTATTATGAGAGTGATTTGCAATCCTTCTACTTGTACTGGGGAGCCGGGATAGCCGAATGGTAGAGCGCTGGGCCCGTATGTAAAAGTCGAGGTTAATTTAACCCACGGCTACGGGCCTAACCCAGACTAGGACAAAAGAAACCCAAAAGCAAAATTAAATAAAATTTAAAAAAGGAGGCGAAGAAAGGAAGAAAAATATTCGTCCCGTAACGGCTTAGGCACCTTTCTAAAATGGGCCCGCTTCTTGATTTAAAACTAAAAACAACAGAAAATTTAACCCTAGAGCTAGTTTAGTTCGGGGTTAGACTCTAACCCTCGGCTAAAATCCCTAACCTCGACTTCTACATGCGGAGCCTGGACTTTCAATGCTCCGGTCGTGAGTTCGAATCCAGGCTGGGGCGAAATATTTGTGTTTGCCTTTTTCTCGTTGCCACGGTCTTTGAAATCACTCATACGTGGTGGAAAATGACGTTAAACTCCCAAACACCTACCCACCCTCTAGTTGTACTACCACAAACCTTACTGTGATACATGGTTTGTCTAAAAAATATTGAGAATTACACAACAAAGACAGGATGTCCAGAAAAACGTTTTTGTTGCGATTATGCAATCTGCCAAGGTCGGAGTACTAGTCTCAGCATTTCTAGGAGCACAGCGGTAAAATTATATCCAGGTTTTTTCTCGACGTGTCTTGCCGAATTGACGGAAGTAAGTCGTTCTTAAGCTTCTTGTTTCACATAATTAATGGCACTCTGGACATTGCAGAGGAGAGATCAAAATTTGCTTGCAACAGGTTTCAGTACAGAAAATAAGAAAACAGTGACAGAAATTAGGGGTGTCTTGTTTCAGAGCTGAACATTTCTGTTGTTTATATGAAACCAGAGATGACCGTTCTTTTACACACCTTGGCCCTGTGATCTGGAACTCGCTTCCCTGCGAGATCAGGCACTCACAGTCCATTGTCACCTTCAAATCTGCCTTGAAACCCTTCTTGTTTCAGCCCTGAATCACAATAGAATACCAGAACACTGCACCAGTCCTTACTGTGTATTTATTTTATTCTCTTCACGTGTGTGACAGTGTAACTGTGTCTGTGTGTTGCGGGTGATTTGTGTTTGAACCTATATTTATTTATCTGTTTGTATTATGTTACCCTCTCCCCCCCCCCCACCCCCGCCACTTACCCTACTCCTTTGCCTCAAGATAGCCTTTGTTGCTCGGGCGGCTCTACTGCTACTGCATAGCTGCAAAATGGTCTCTGTTGCTTGCGCGGCTCTCCACAACCCCGCCCCCCCCCCCCCCCCCCCCTCCGTCCCCCCACCCCTCTCCTGTTTTTGAGGCGCTTAGAACTTCCCAAAGGATAGACGCCTAAACTTATTATTATTATTGTTGTTGTTGTTGTTGTTGTTGTTGTTGTTGTTGTTGTTGTTGTCACTATTATTATTGTTATCATAACAGGACCCATCAGGGTCATCGGAAACAGTCAACACGAGCGTGAACGGAGAGTTCAGCTTCCTCCTGTCCAACCCTGCCAAAGGGGGTACATACAGGTGCAGGATCCACCCCGATTCTCCAGCTGCACGATGTTTGGACAAGGGCAACGCTGTTCTGAACGGATCTGCCGTGGAGGTGGACGGGGTGAAAGCCCGCCTTAGTCTTCTTGAGGCGGAGCTTAACACCCCGTGTTCGGAAAACCATGAGCTGAAGTAAATAGTTTGCTGTTATTTTTGTTATTTTTATTCTCTTTATTTGTTCATGTAGGTCTTGTTTTTGTCCTTTTTGTTTGTTTGTTAATGTTGCTTTTGTTTTCATTTTTTCCTTTGTTCTGTTTTGTTTTGTTTTTTAAATTTTCGTTTATTTTAATCCTTTTGGTTTCTATTTATGTTTGTTCTTGTTTTTGTTCTTCACGTTCTTCTTTGTTCTTGATTTTGTTGTTTTTGTTCTTTTTTTTTCTTCTACGGAATATTTTTGCTCTTGGTTTGTTTTTGTTGTTTGGGGTTTTTGTTGTTCTTGTTGTTTTGTTTAGTTTTGTTTTGGTCTTGTGGATTTTTGTTGTTGTTGTTGTTGTTGTTGTTGTTTTGTTTTTTTCCTTTTTGTTCTTATCTTTGTCATTCCTCTTTTTTGTTTTATTTGTTATCTTCTTCCTCTTTGCTTTTTTTGTTGTTGTTCTTGTTGTTTTTTCTTCTTCTTTTTTTTGAATTGTTATTGTTGGGGTGTTTGTAGTTGTTCTTGTTTTGATTGTTGATTTTGTTTTTGTTCTTCTTGCTCTTCATCTTTTTCTTGTTCTTCTTGTTATTGTTATTTTTGTTCTTGTTCCTAATCTTTTTCTTCTTGTTATTCTTCTTGCTGTTCTTAATTTTCTTTTTCTTGTTATTGCTTTCTGTATTTGTCTGTTTTTGCTGTTGTTTTCAAATGTATTTAGATCAGATAATTAAGTATTTTTGAATTTGAATTGAATTTGAATTTCGTTCTTCTTGTTCATGTTCTTGTTCTTGTATTTCTCATTTGTGCTGGCCTTTTTCTCGTTGCCCCGTCTTTGATACCCCCCTTACGTGATGGAAAAGGACGTTAAATTTCCAGACACCCACCCAACCTCTTGTTTTTCCTTTCTTGGTCGTTCTTAGGAAAATACCACGATTCGCTTTCTGATCTTCGAAAGTTTGCACAGGAGACTCGTGTCTCCTTACCACCACCACCACCCCTCCCCCACCCCCACTCCTCCCCCACCCCCACTCCCTTATGATTTATTGACTCGATCATTACAGGACGGAGAACTCGGACCTGAAGTCACACGTGGATCACCTGGAAAGTGGACTTGAGAGCATGAACCATACAGAGCAACTTCTGAAGGCCCAGATCGACAACCTGACGGCCATCGTGCAAAGTCTTCAGCAACAACTCGACCAGCATGTGCACTCCGGGAACCAGGTCACACCAGGTATCTTTTTTTTTTTTTTTTTTTTTGGGGGGGGGGGGCTGCCCCAACTCGTTTGCCAGTTCCAGTGGTGTTCCTCCCAGGTCATGGGTGGAATCCACGGAGGGCTAGGAAGCTGGGGGAATTTTTATCATGCATGATGATGGTATGGTATGGTATGGTATCGTATCGTATCGTATCGTATCGTATCGAAGACTTCTCCTCGGCGCACATATCCATCTCTGCTGAAATGCTCACGGCGCCACAGGGCTGGAGGACGAAGCAGTGAAAGCCTGCTGCCGCTAAGCAGATGAGGATGATGGTAAGATGATGCTATGGAGGTCCGTGTGGTTTGGGACTACGGGACAGGGCTGCATTCCACACTTTCTGTCATAAATATCCCGACATTAACCAGGCCCGGGAACTACGGCACCTGCGGTGCCGGCCGTGTAATCATCCACATCATAAGACGTGTCATACCAAAGGAAGCACCCCCAAAGTCGCTGTGGTGATCACTTCGTTGTGTCCTACCAGAAAGTATGTTTACGTCTATGTAATGATCATCTTGTACTTATCCTCTGTTTTCCCTCTTGGTTTCTGTACAACAGCAGGAGCTGCTGCTACAACCACGTCTCCGTCCAAAACAACGACAACCGTGCCAGCTATAGCGACTGCTGCAGCAGGGTGCTCGGACCTTCTGACCAACTGTAGCACACATTATCGCATAGAGCAGTGTTGTGGATTGTATGAGTCTTGGTTCAGAGCACACTGCGCGGAATCATGCGGCTTCTGTGGTGAGAGAGAGTTAATTAGTTGTGTAGGTAGTTAGGTCGCTTGTTGGTTATCTCGTTGTTATGCAGGATCCTACGGCTCCCGTGGTGAGTAAGTGAGAGAGTTAGTAGTGTAGGTAGTTAGGTCGCTCGCTGGTTATCTCGTTGTTAATCAGGACACTACGGCTCCTGTGGTGAGTAAGTGAGAGTTAGTTTATTGTGTAGGTAGTTAGGTCGCTTGTTGGTTATCTCGTTGGTATGCAGGATGCTACGGCTTCTGTGGTGAGTAAGTGAGAGAGTTAGTTGTGTAGGTAGTTAGGTCGATCGTTGGTTATCTTATCTCGTTGTTATGCAGGATCCTACGGCTCCTGTGGTGAGTGAGAGAGTTAGTTGTGTAGGTAGTTATGTCGCTTGTTGGTTATCTCGTTGTTATGCAGGATCCTACGGCTCCTGTGGTTATAGTAAGTGAGAGAGTTAGTTTGTTGTGTAGGTAGTTAGGTCGCTTGTTGGCTATCTTATCTCGTTGTTATGCAGGATCCTACGGCTCCTGGGGTGAGTAAGTGAGAGAGTTAGTTTGTTGTGTAGGTAGTTAGGTCGCTTGTTGGCTATCTTATCTCGTTGTTATGTAGGATCCTACGGCTCCTGGGGTGAGTAAGTGAGAGAGTTAGTGGTGTAGGTAGTTAGGTCGTTTGTTAGTTATCTTATCTCGTTGTTATGCAGGATCCTACGGCTCCTGTGGTGAGTAAGTGAGAGAGTTAGTTTGTTGTGTAGGTAGTTAGGTCGCTTGTTGGTTGTGCAGTTGGTTATCTCGTTGTTATGCGGTATGGTGAGTAAGTGAGAGAGTTAGTTCGTTTCTTCGTACCTTCGTCTCTTTGGTCGTTCATTAGTTAGTTTGCTAGTTAGCTACCTAGTCAGCTATGGCTGGCTGGTTGGTTGGTTTTGCTGTCTGGTTGGTTGGTTCTTTGGTCGGTCGGTCAATTGCTTGGTTGCTTGGTTAACTAGCTGGCACTTTTACATACTCATTTAACCAATTACTTACATTTTGCTGAGTTGCATAGTTAGACAGCCCAATCAAACAAAGCAAAAGCAAAACGTAGATTAAAGCAATATTCAATTCAGTTTAATTCCATAATTCTAAATTGTCCCATAAATATAATCTACATCTAACAAACTTTCTCTGCGTTAATTAACTTCTGAAACTAAGCCACTGCACTCCTAAGACACATGCCTTCAACTACAGGTGTTGTGCCGAACCGACTGTGTAACGACACCATTGGTCATTGTGATCGCTTGGGTGCTGACCTGTGTACCAGCGACCAGTATGAACAGTATCGAGCGGAAAACTGTGCTGGCTTTTGTCATCTGTGCGACAGTAAGCTGGTTTTCCTTGAAGAGATGTTTACTTGATGTCCCTGAAGAGATGTTTACTTGATGTCAGTGAAGAGATGTTTACTTGATTTCCCTGAAGAGGTGTTTACTTGATTTCCCTGAAGAGATGTTTACTTGATTTCCCTGAAGAGATGTTCACTTGATTTCCCTGAAGAGATGTTTACTTGATTTCCCTGAAGAGATGTTTACTTGATTTCCCTGAAGAGATGTTTCCTTGATTTCCCTAAAGCGACGTTTACTTCATTTCCCTGAAGAGATGTTTACTTGATTTCCCTGAAGAGATGTTTACTTGATGTTCCCGAAGAGATGTTTCCTTGATTTCCCTAAAGCGACGTTTGCTTGATTTCCCTGAAGAGATGTTTACTTGATTTCCCTGAAGAGATGTTTACTTGATGTTCCTGAAGAGATGTTTCCTTGATTTCCCTAAAGCGACGTTTACTTGATGTCCCTGAAGAGATGTTTACTTGATTTCCCCGAGGAGATGTTTACATGATTTCCTTGAGGAGATGTTTACTTGATGTCCCTGAAGAGATATTTACTTGATTTCCCTGAAGAGATGTTCACTTGGTTTCCCTGAAGAGGTGTTTACTTGATATCCCTGAAGAGGTGTTCACTTGATTTCCCTGAAGAGATGTTTACTTGATTTCCCTGAACTGACGTCAAATCAGAAATATCCAAAATAATGTACTCGGCCAGCTGAAGAAGTAGAAAACACAGATTTGCCAAGATCTAGCGGTCTGTTATAGAGCGTTGCCTTATCGGGGACAAAATTAATTACCATGAACAGACGGATCTGGTATCTACTTATTTAAGTGACATGGGCGCATGTGTGTGTGTGTGTGTGTGTGTGTGTGTGTGTGTGTGTGTGTGTGTGTGTGTGTGTGTGTGTGTGTGTGTGTGTGTTCGTTGAGTTTAAATGTGTAACTTGTTTCTACATTTTCCACTAATAATTCTGTAGCTTATAGATTGATCTTCCTTTGATATTTTTCCGAACACCCACCCACCCTTCCTTTGCATATTCTTCCATATTCTCTTAGTTTAGCAACGGCAAGTTCGGACGCGGTATTTCTGCCAAAACATTTACTGTTGGAAAATAAAAGTCATTGTCATTGTCATTCTCTCTCTCTCTCTCTCTCTCTCTCTCTCTCTCTCTCTCTCTCTCTCTCTCTCTCTCTCTCTCTCTCCCTCTCTCTCTCTCTCTCTCTCTCTCTCTCTCTCTCTCTCTCTCTCTCTCTCAAGCACACACACACACACACACACACACATATACAGAGGAGAGACAGAGAGAGGGAGAGAAACATCCATGTTCCCACGTTTTCAGTAAAGGGTCTAGTTCCTGAAATGTGATTTTCCTTATTATTATATAACCACCGCAAAGTTCGTGTAGTCAGTCCCCAAGCTTCATCACGATTCAGCAGCGTGCAAAAGTTGTCATAGTGAAGGTCTGATCATGCTCTAGCTGCCGCCTTATCTGTACTATAGCCTATATATGAGTTTTTGGGTTGTTTTTTTTTTTACACGATCGCAATACGTCATTACATGTGTTTTATTTCAGAACCTTGGCAGCCTCCACCCTGCGCGGCGCACCTGTGTGAGTCACAGAATACACCAATTCAAGATAACCTATATATATATATATATATATATATATATATATATATATATATATATTGTATTTAATTACTGTCATTACCAGTGCAGCTGTTAGTTCAAATGCTCTTTTTCTTGGTTGAAACAGATTTATTGTGTTGCACTGGAGAAAGTACAGTCTGAGCATAAACAAGACGTACTTGTGCTCAATAAACATCCAGTTAGCGCTCCTAATGCAGGAAAATAGTTAAATAGAAATTAGCTCAATGATAAGAAGTCTTAGGAAGCATGAAGAGTAAATATTTGAAAAACGAACCTGATAAAAACAAAACTCCGAGTGGGAGAGAGTATCGAGATTCTAACGATTCTAAGAGGTTAACGAAGATTCATGTTTTCATTGCTTTCTTCTTTCTTTCTTTCCTTCTGTTTTTTTTTTTTTTTTTTTTTCAAGTCACCAACACTACTGCTTCAACTTGAGAATGAGGGGAACCGCGGCACACAGTATGCGCTGCCAGGATAATTTCATGGAATTATTAAGGACGGAGAAATACGTGTACAGATCCGGTTTTAACTACGGCACTGGTGTATCAAAGGAGCTGGCTTAGGCATGATGTAATTTATAGTATTCAGAATATAAGATGCTCGAAAAGAAATAAAATGACTTGGTAAGGAGAACTCGTGTGTGTGTGTGTGTGTGTGTGTGTGTGTGTGTGTGTGTGTGTGTGTGTGTCCAAATTTCCAAATTTAAACCTCTGCGGCCGGTCTCTTTAAGTTTTAAAGGATGGAGCGAAGAAGACAGTGGATTTGTTTGCTTATCAGTTGGCACATGATGTCGTAGCGCCCCCCCCCCCCACACACACACACACACAATTATCTTCACACGACATGACTTGGATGTCCGGAGGCTCACGTCCTTTCACACAACGAAGAAAACGCCATCGAGATGCGCACCAAATAATTTACGAAGATAAACCTTGGATTGTAAACTAGTTTATCTACTTGCAGACATGCATATTTTCTGGATATTAGAACGTTAAAATCTGGTCTCCATTTAAGTTCTTATCAGTGACTGAATTTAATAATAATAATAATAAGGACGACTTATAAGGCGCTATACATGAAATAAAACAGGCTCTAAGCGCTGTACATCATAAATACATACACCACTTTCATACACAGACGCACAGGGAACATTCAAAGTTAAACAATAACTCACAACAAGTAGACTGACACGGTGTGGAAGGGCAGAGTAAATCAGTAATCAGTGTAAAATAGGTGGGTTTTGAGGCAGCGTTTGAAGCTGGCACTGGACTCTGTGTGTCTAAGTGATATAAGAAGTTGGGTCCAAAGAGCTGCAGCCTGAAAGGAAAAGGATCTCTGACCTTTTGCGGTTGTCTGGGGCAGTCAAGCCCCACCAACCATTTGCATGACCTACTCCCTCTGTCGACAGCAACATGGATACCTTTGGTTACATATATAGTTTCTTATCTCTGACTTTTTGCCCCAAGGTTCAACTCAAGTAGTGTGCCATACAAAAGTGTGAACTCTGCTTTTTGTCTGTCGACCAGTACAGTCGGCGACACCCACAATATGTGTCGGACGCAATTCCTCGTGGCTCTTTTCGCTGTTTTGGTCATTTCACGTTTACCGAGTAAGTACACAAAATTATTGCGTTGGTTGAAGTATGAATTTATAATAACGGGGTGGGGGGAGGGGGGGGGTTACTGCATTATGGATCAGATAAAGATATTTTCCATGTATACTTACTCATTTTGTTCGTTCAGAGACAAACATATGGATGACTTGATGCAGGGTTTCATAGCCGCGTAGGATATCATTTATGAATCGATTCATTTTCGCAATGTCCAATTATTTTCTTACCAAGGAGCGGTCGGTGGTCTAGTGGTTAAGAGACGTGTCACCAATGCGAGAGGTCAGGGGTAAAACGAACAACCAGGCAATACACGCAACATGAAATAAAAACACGCAGACTGATATTTAACAAACTTCAAAATAAGATAAAGATTTTAATAAAATACCACCTAAAGTACTTCTTAATATTAATAATGTGCATCATTTAAGCTATCTATTAGAATAAATCAAATATAAATTCATCACACTAATAGTAATATACTATCACAGACACCTCCGTCCACCAAACCCGGTTCATTTAATCACAGAAAAAAATTGAAATTCAAGCACTTAAGACAGTGAGCGCGCGCGCGCGCGCACAGAGAGAGAGAGAGAGAGAGAGAGAACCGGTCCTGTTAGAGGCCCTGTGCGCGCGCGCGCGTGTGTGTGTGTGTGTGTGTGTGTGTGTGTGTGTGTGTGTGTGTGTGTGTGTGTGTGTGTGTGTGTGTGTTGGGTGTTGGGGGGGGGGGGGATGGGTATATGATTCAGTTGGCTAATGCTGTAGTGCTGCCAGTAACGGCCAATGCAATTCTCTCGCTCAGGTGCTCAGTCTCTTCTGTGGTCAACCTTCTTTCCGAATGGCGACCACGTTGACGCATGCGCAGGGGACTCCAGCGTCTCGTTTCCGTGGCAAGTCAGTCTGGAGGCGGGAGAGAGCTTAACGGACATACAATGGCTCTTCAATGGCCACTCTGAGGAGATGATCGCCACGTTTACCCACGGAAACTTCTTTGCTATGCCAGCATACTCTCAACGTGTGCAGGTCAGACATCCCTGGTTGTTGTTGTTGTTGTTGTTGTTGTTGTTGTTGTTGTTGTTGCTGTTGTTTACTAAAGACATCAATTTCCATTCGCTTGGAAATCACAACAAAATGTTTCTTGATCGGTCGGTCGGCCAACCTTTAATTAATTGTTCGTGTGTTGTTGTTGTTGTTGTTGTTGTTGTTGTTGTTGTTGTTGTTGTTGTTGTTGCTGCTGTTGTTTACTAAAGACATCAATCTCCATTCGCTTGGAAATCACAACAAAATGTTTCTTGATCGGTCGGTCGGCCGATCTTTAATTAATTGTTCGTGTGCTGCTGCTGTTGTTGTTGTTGTGTTGTTGTTATTTATGTTGTTGTTGTTGTTGTTGTTGTTTACTAAAGACATCAATATCCATTCGCTTGGAAATCACAACAAAATGTTTCTTGATCGATCGGTCGGCCGACCTTTAATTGATTGTTCGTGTGCTGCTGTTGTTGTTGATGTTGTTGTTGTTGTTGTTGTTAGTTTGTTTTTTCTAAGATTGTTGGCTAACTGTTTGATTTGTTTATCTATGTGTTTGTTTTGCAGGTTTGATACAGCTACTGTAATGATAATTTTAGTTGGGAATTTTATTTAAGTATGAAAAGTTTGGTTCTCATTCCTCACGAGCATAAGTTTAGTTCTCATTCCTTACGAGCATGAACAGTTTGGTTCTCATTCCTTACGAGCACGAACAGTTTAGTTCTCATTCCTTACGAGCATGAACAGTTTGGTTCTCATTCCTGACGAGCAGGAACAGTTTGGTTCTCATTCCTTACGAGCATGAACAGTTTAGTTCTCATTCCTTACGAGCATGAACAGTTTGGTTCTCATTCCTTACGAGCATGAACAGTTTGGTTCTCATTCCTTACGAGCATGAACAGTTTGGTTCTCAATCCTCACGAGCATGAACAGTTTGGTTCTCATTCCTTGCGGACATGAACAGTTTGGTTCTCATTCTTTACGAGCACGAACAGTTTGGTTCTCATTCTTTACGAGCACGAACAGTTTGGTTCTCATTCCGTACGAGCATGAACAGTTTGGTTCTCATTCCTACGAGCATGCACAGACTGGTTCTCATTCCTTACGAGTATGAACAGATTGGTTCTCATTCCGTACGAGCATGAACAGTTTGGTTCTCATTTCGTACGAACATGAACAGTTTGGTTCTCAATCCTCACGAGCATGAACAGTTTGGTTCTCATTCCTTGCGAGCATGAACAGTTTGGTTCTCATTCCGTACGAGCATGAACAGTTTGGTTCTCATTTCGTACGAACATGAACAGTTTGGTTCTCAATCCTCACGAGCATGAACAGTTTGGTTCTCATTCCTTGCGAGCATGAACAGTTTGGTTCTCATTCCTTACGAGCATGAACAGTTTGGTTCTCATTCCTTGCGAGCATGAACAGTTTGGTTCTCATTCTTTACGAGCATGAACAGTTTGGTTCTCATTCCTTGCGAGCATGAACAGTTTGGTTCTCATTCCTTACGAGCATGAACAGTTTGGTTCTCATTCCTTGCGAGCATGAACAGTTTGGTTCTCATTCCTTACGAGCATGAACAGTTTGGTTCTCATTCCTTGCGAGCATGAACAGTTTGGTTCTCATTCCTTGCGAGCATGAACAGTTTGGTTCTCATTCTTTACGAGCATGAACAGTTTGGTTCTCATTCCTTGCGAGCATGAACAGTTTGGTTCTCATTCCTTACGAGCATGAACAGTTTGGTTCTCATTCCTTGCGAGCATGAACAGTTTGGTTCTTATTCCGTACGAACATGAACAGTTTGGTTCTCATTTCGTACGAGCATGAACAGACTGGGTCTCATTCCTTACGAGCATGACGTAAATCTGCGACAGCACACAACGAACGGTGCTCTGGTTCTGAATCACGTGACCGCGGCGGATGCTGGGAACTACAGCGTGGAGGTCACAGCACAGGACTCGTCAGGCCAGTTGTCCAAAATGACTCGTTCTGCTGTTTTGCACGTGACCTCAGGTAAATATTGGTCATTATCACACCTCCGCTTTTAACATTGACTACTCTATGTAATTGTACAATATCGAATGCCGTAGTTACTGCTGCCTATTAAGAACCAGTTTGGGCACACTTTCTTTCTTTTTCTTTCTTTGTTGTTGTTGTTGTTGTTTAGGTATATATATATTTTTGTTGTTGTTGTTTTTTTTTTGGGGCTGCCCCAACTCTTTTGCCAGTTCCAGTGGTGTTCCTCCCAGGTCATGGGTGGAATACACGGAGGGCTCAGAAGCTGGGGCATTTTTTTATTCATGATGATGGAGATGAGGATGGTGGTTTGGGACTGCCGGACCGGTAGGTAGGTCTATATTTTTTCATATCATTTGCAGACGACATTATTGCCTTCTTAATTTGCCTTGTCTGCAGTTAACGACGCTACAATGGTGGTGGTGCAGGAACAAACGCCCGTCTACGATAACAAGACGGGACAGTTTCACGTGCAGCTCACGTGCAGAAGTCAAGGTCGCACACCTCCTGCTGTCATCTGGAGGGTGCTTTGCTTGTTACTAAAGAGAAATAATGTATTACGTTGCCCTGCATAGAGGAATACAAAGCAAGAAATTGGATACTATTTTTTTCCCCATTTCCAAGTATAAGAAAACGCATCTGTTCCGGCTGGCTTTCGACTAAACCCACTTACTTCCTCCTGATTCAGCTGCTGTGCTGTGCTGTGCTGTGCTGTGCTCTGTGTGTGTGTGTGTGTGTGTGTGCGTGCTGCCTTATCAGCAAACTACATGGGAAAGAAATCCGACTACTATTCCTCTTGCACTAAGTTGTCTCGATTTGTGTAGCTGTGTGCGTGCGTGTGAAGGTGCGTCACAATTGCTGTGTCTTTTATTGTGTGTCTTTATTGTGTGTCTTTTATTGTGTGTCTTTTATTGTGTGTTTTAATTATTTGGCATTATTTCATTTTATTTTGTTTTATATCTTACTTATCTTAACTTTGTAAGCGCTTGGATCTCGCTGAGTATAAGCGCTATATAAATATCCATTATCAGTAGTAGTAGTAGTAGTAGTAGTAGTAGTAGTAGTATGTTTTCCCCCTCAGGATCCTTCAGGAGCGTCCCACACTGTCTCATCTCAAGAACATGGTCAGTTCAGCATGCTGGTCCCCAACCCCGTGTCTGGTGCCAACTACACGTGTCGTGTCCACCCGCACAGCGCCGCTGCTCAGTGCTATCCCCACGACGCGACCGTGCTGAACGGAGCAAGGTTCGAGGTCGACAAGGTAGAAGCTCGGCTCAGCCTGTTGGAGGCCGCACAGCAAGACCTCCGCACCAAGAATGAGAGACTGCAGGCTGAAAACAGCCAGCTGACGACGTCCGTTCAAACGCTCCAGGCAGAGAACAACGAGCTGGAAACCAGACTGGATCATATCAATAGTAAGGCAGCTCTTGGGACTGCAAGGACAGACTCTGTAGTCATTTCTGGCTACGACGAAACTGTCGATCAGGGCCCGTATGTAAAACTCGAGGTTAATTTAACACCACGGCTACGGGCCTAACCCAGACTAGGACAAAAGAAACCCTAAAAAAGAATTATTTTTTTAAAAGGAAGCGAAGAAAGAAAGACAAAAATCCTTCAATAAGGGCATAGGCACCTTGCTGGAATGGACTCGCTTCCTGATTTAAAACAAAAAACAAAACAAAAACCCAAAAAATTTTACCCTAGAGCTAGTTTAGTTCGAGGTTAGGCTCTAACCCGGGGCTAAACTCCCTAACCCCGACTTTTACATGCGGGCCCTGATAGATTAGTTTTTCCCTGTTCACTCCGAATTCTCCAGGGCGAGAATCAAGAATCAAGAAAACATTATTTGTTATCAGCAAACGCCCCGAGACACCGTGCGGAGAAAAACGTATGAGTTCATTTTTGTTTCCGCCCCAACTCTTTGCCAGCTTCAGTGGTGTTTTTCTCAGGTAATGGGTAGAATCCACGGATGGCTCGGAAGCTGGGACAATTTTTATTATGCATGATGATGGAAATGAGGATGGTGGTAAGATGATGCTATGGAGGTCCGTGTGGTTTGGGACTGCGGGACAGGGCCGCATTCCACGCTTCCTGTCATAAATATCCCGGCATTAACCAGGCCCGGGAACTACGGCCGTGTAAACATCCACATCATAAGACGTATCATACGAAGGGAAGCACCCCCAAAGTCGCACCCGTGAAGTGGGTGAAACTCGGCTGTGTGGCAACAGCCTCCCGATTGGGTCCATAGCACACCCGCTCTGGGTAGGAGCCGACCTAGGTAGGAAAAATCCCGCTTGCCTCGGCTGGGACTCCATGGTCCGAAGTGCTAACTCCGGGGGCCGCTATGGGTGCAATTTTTGCTTTATATCGGCTGGGACTCGAACCCGGGTCTCCCGATCCATGGTCAGAAGTGCTAACTTCGGGGGCCGGTATGAGTGCAATTTTGTTTTATTTACTTGCAGACGTAACCGCCAGGAGAGTCGCTTTCATGGCCACACATGCAAATACCAACGTTTGGATGGACGGCGGGCGACATATCGACTTCATCACCTTGCTGTATAACCAGGGTAACGGGTTTAACATCGGAACAGACACGTTCACCGCCCCGTACAATGGCAGTTACTACTTTATCGCTACTGCGTCTGTCAACACAGATTATATTGCTCAAGTTTGGTTGAAAGTTGACGGCTCTCTGGTCAACCATGTAAGTAACCACGTTCAAGGTGCTGCTACGGCAATTACTGCTGTTGTACATCTACGGGAAGGCCAGCGAGTCTGGGTGGACAGTAATGGGCATAGATTTTTTGAACATTACGGTACCTCCTTCAGCGGTTTCCTTATCAGTCTAGATCTGTAAGCGTCCGAAAATATGCCTACCAAAAATCATAGTTAAAGTCTAATGATTTTGTTTTCGCGCGTTGCTCTCTCTCTCTCTCTCTGTCTCTCTCTCTCTCTCTCATACGCACCTACCCACATGCACCCATCTGTGGGGAGCCGGGATAGCCGAATGGTAGAGTGTTGAACTCTCAATGCTCGGGTCGTCAGTTGGAATCCGGCTGGGGCGAAATATTTGTGCTGGCCTTTTCCCTTTGTCCCGTCTTTGATGTCTCCTTTACGTGGTGGAAATTAAAGGACGTTAAACACACAAACATCCACCCACCCTCCACCCCTCTGCGATTATGTCATTTACCACACAACATACAGATATAAGAGATTCCTTCCTTGTCAGTTCAGATCTGTAAGCGTCCGAAATATGCCTTGAAAAACATCATAGTTAAAGTCCGATGCATTCGTTTTCGAAAGTACGCAAATTAAAGAAGAAACAAAAAGGATTGTTTGTTGCGTTATGTACTCTCTCTCTCTCTCTCTGGAACCGAGGTGGCCGAATGGTAGATCTAGAGCGCTGGACTTCTAATGCACGGGTCGTGAGTTCGTATCCCGGCTGGGGCCAAATATTTGTGCTGGATTTTTCATTGCGTCTTTGATATCACCCGTATGTGGTGGGAAAGGGCTTTAAGCCTTCAGGACTTTGAACCCCAAAACACCCACCCACCCTCTCTCTCTCTCTCTCTCTCTCTCTGGGAAAACTCGAACAAGAAAACACGGAGAGGCAGAGCCTCGCCATTCTTTGTAGTCAGTCTGTCTAGTGGAGGGATCCCCAAATTCTCACACACCTCTGTGCCCACAGGGTAGGACTTTTCAGTCTTGAGCAAAGGGAGAAGCACCCCAACAGAAAACTTGATCCAGCCTGCCGAAGACGGAGTGTGTCGACCACTGCGCAGGTTTTCGGGGATAAATTAGAACAGACCCCAAAACGAAAAAAAAAAAAAAAGACAGAACGATCATGGTAAATTCGTCATATTAGCGTTTCCGTTCTGGAATGTACACAGGTTCACAGGCATGCGTGTCCAACATCCCTATGGCACGCAGGAGAAATCACAAAACAGGACGAATACGTGAGAGAAAAACCTCGGATACGCCTTGACACAAAGCCATGAACTGTGCATGTACATTTTTGAAAATCCCTTTAATGAAGTCTTAATCTTATCTTATCATTTACATTTTCATATCAAACTACATGAGCGTCCTTCTTTGTACAGGGAGCCGGGGTGGTCGAATGGTAGAGCGTTGGACTTCTAATGCTCGGGTCGTGAGTTCGATCCCGGCTGGGACAAATATTTGTGCTGGTTTTTTTCGTCGTTGCCCCGTCTTTGATATCACCCTATGTGGTGGAAAAGGACGTTAAATCCCCAAACATCCACCCACCCACCCTTCTTTGTACTGTCTGGCAAGAAAGTTTCTCACACCATGCCACGTGTTGTGCTCATAATGCGGCGACACGCGATTGGCTGAATTCTGGGGCTCGTCCTTTTCATTGACATGAGTGGAGTCGTCTATTTGCCAGATGACCCGAACAGAAACGCCCAATGGTCAGCCGAAGATCCAGAGAAGAATTGGTGTTTTATCATACAGAGTGCGGCGCAGTTCGATCCAACCACCGCTATCAACGTGACAGCGGTGACAGTCTGTCCGGAACACACACCGCTGAAGTCGAAAGCGCTACCGACTGAGCCACCGCTCACCCCACTTGTGTGTTAAAGTCTCAGTGAGTATGACAACAACGTATGGACAACTATTTGAAACCATTCAGGTGACTCTGGCCGGCGTATGAGTGTTCCGTGCACTGAGCAGACGTTGTCTGGTTGCTGACTATATAAAGAATAAGCTCGACAGGTTGCTATTTGTAAGAAGATTTTTCGAGTCCCAGTCTGTTCAAGAATGGGCTCTCACAGGAGAAGCCACAAAGTCCCGAAAACAGTCGCGATGGTCAAATTGAAACATTGTTCTATCTGGCTTGAAGCCATAAGCCGGCTTTTAACTGGGCACTGCGGATCGCCACAGAGCTGTCCACAGTTGTGATTTTGGGGGGGTTCCGCCGCTGTGGCGTCATCACAGCAACCTGGATTTCAAATAGCCACAACTGTGACTGTGGTTTCCACAACAGATTCTGATTGGCTGTACTACCGTACGCCACTCGGCGCGCAAACATGGCGGACAGTGCATCTTCAATCGGTTTGTCACCTAGCACAGCTGTGTTCAGTTTTGTAGTTAGTAGACACACCGAGCGCAACGACTGTGATGTGCACGTGTGTGTTTCGCGCGCTGTGCCCAGTTAAAAGCAGGCTTAAGAGCTTCGAACGCGGCAGTTTTTCACCTCAGCGCCATCAGGAACACAGAGCTTTTTTAAAGCTGGTGTTTTATTTTTTGCCGCCACTGCCTGCCATGGCCGGGAAGTTTGGCAGGATGCCGTACGGTCTCAAGTGATAGATGAAGTACTCCATTTCGTGCATCCTTGGGCCGCCGATGTAGTGGAAGGAGATGGCCCAGTCACTCATATTCGCCATTCGCTGAAAAACAGTAATGACACATACAATAATTAGTAGTTCAAGACACAACTACGGCTCGCCAAAGCAGCCACCAGTCCCGATAATACACGCACTAAGTAGGCATGTTTAGTATGATTTCGTAAGGAGGACTTCGCCTAACCTATTTACATGTAAAGTAGGCTCACACGGCCGAGGCCGCGAGTGGGTAACGCGCTGCGATTAGCTAATGGCACCGCCCAACGCGCCCTATTTGCATGAAAGGGAGACCGGGGCTAGTCCGCCCTCGGGGCAAGTCCGTCCTTTGGCTTTGGTTTGAAAACTATGAGATAAATCGTTGTTTTGGTGACATCACTACATCATCCGATCGCCAGGCTTCCTCCCAAGTGGCTTTTATACTGCACACAGTGCTCAACTGAGAAGAAAAAAACTGAATTTTAGTACTAAAAGTAACTTTCAAGAATTTTTGTTTCGGTCAGGTTTCCGCTATTTCTAATGAAGGCAGACAGACACCCAGAGCAGTGAAGAAAGATCAGTATCCAAGCTTTCCTTTGAAAGTATCCTTACGGTTGTAGCTAGTGTCAGTGACAGCTGATATCTCGGACAAGATGGATGCCTGTGTCGGGGCAAGTGCAAGTATATTGGTTACGCCGCTCGGCGAAGTCCCCTTTACGAAGTCCTACTAAGGATTAAAATATTTCGTGCGGGCATGTAAACATACTCAGGACTACTTAGGACCAATCCACGGACATTTCGCACTTGTGCTAATTCGGTATAGTGATACTGATTCTTTGGTGTCAAACGAATAATTATTTTCCCAGTCATTTGTATTTCACATCCGACTCTTCTTACATTTCAGCCTCTGCGAACAGTTATTAATTTGTTTAATCGTCAACATCAACTCTTGACATAGACAGAATGACAATGCTATAGTTGCTGAAAGCACAGCGAGAATGGAATTTTCATGTGTTGTTATCAAGTACATAATTATTTCAAAGGCAGAAACAGGTATTTTTCGAGGGGAGCCAGAATAGCCGAATAGTAGAGTGTTGGACTTTCAATGCTCGGGTCGTGAGTTCGGATCCCGGCCGGGGCCAAATATTTGTGCTGGCCTTTTTCTCGTTGCCCCGTCTTTGATATCACCCATACGTGGTGGAAAAGGACGTTAAACGCCCCAAAACCCAACCACACACTCCACGCACCCTGGTTTTCGACGTATGTTTTAAGACATTTATTCATACCTTTTTGGATCCATCAGGATCGTAGGGTGTATACCATTTCGGATAAGAGCCATGTACGTGAGATCCAACCCCAAAGCAATGAAACGTTGTTCTGCCTTGAGAGTCCGTAGTTGGTAGCAGCTTCACGCCGAGTTTTTCCATGCATTGACCGACTGCTGCATCAGCCGCCGTTCCAGTCTGGCGACAAAGTGACGCGTTGAATCCGTTGACTGCAAGTCTTCGGAGAGCTTCCTTGCTGAGAACGAACCCGCTCCCTCCACTTGGGTAGCCCTGCTTGGCAAACTTCTGGAATATCTGCCCGAAGAAGATGGGATCATCGGTGTTGTAGAACGACAGAAAATATCGAAGGTTCTCCATGATGACGTAAGTATCGTCGTCAGCTTTCAAGAACCAATCAGCGTCTTCCATGTGGTTTTCGATGACGTATTTATACGCATGCATGTACTTGGGCGTCAGGTTGTTTCTGCCCTCTGACACGTTCAAACCGATGGTGGGGATGGTTGTGTTCCACGTGGAGCTGAAGAATAGGAGTTTGTTGCAGCGTCTGCCCCACGTGTCCCGCACGTGCACGGTCCTCTTGTCCAAGTTCTGGGGCGCCGTGATGACCATGCAGAGAACACGGACCTGTTTCGTCAGCTCACGCGCTAGGCTGTCATCATCTGAAGTGAGATAAATACTCTGTGACTAATGCTGTCCACAAGTAGGCATGTGTGCCGTCACGTATGAATTGAGAACGTTAAGATTTGGATCGTGAGATAAAAACAGCAATGCAAGGAGTTTGAAACTTTCATGCAGTTTAAAAACTTAAATCTTATGTAAATCTAGGAGAGAGAGAGAGAGAGAGAGAGAGAGAGTGTGTGTGTGTGTGTGTGTGTGTGTGTGTGTGTGTGTGTGTGTGTGTGTGTGTGTGTGTGATATTAGTCTGTGTACGTGTAAATGTGTGTGTATATATATATATATATATATATATATATATATATATATATATATATATATATATATATATATATATAGAGTTTTCACAATGAGGTGCCCCCGATTACGTAAAATACACCACACGAGTTTGTTGATTTCGACCGTAAAACTGCGAGTTTTAACGAGCAGTTTTACGGTCGAAATCAACAAACGAGTGTGGTGTATATTACGTAATCGGGGGCACCGAATTGGGAAAATTATTTATACCACGTCCCTACCTGCATTTCAAGTCTTTGATTTGAAAGCTGACATCGGCAATCCAAATGCTTCACGCGACATCACTGGCTGAGGTGTTTTACCTCGCTTTGTCCATAGGCTTTGAGAAGTCAGCTTTTCCTTTTCGAAGCCTCCGTCTTAGTAGAGAACTGGAACTAGGCTTACGCTTGTCACAAACACGACCACTTGTTGATAACACGCAGAAAAAGATCAACAATTCCACGTCAAGCGACTGGCAAAGCTCCTTCGTCCCCATTTCCCTACGAAGTCGAACTACGTCATGTCGTGACGTAAATTATTCTTTAGTCCCATTTCGCGTCATATTGTGACGCAAGTCCTTTCACCAGAACACACTGCTGGAACACTGCTAGGGGTAATACCTGTTCACTCTTAAAGGCGATGTCACACTAAAAACAAGTTTCCCTGCTACGGTCAAGACATTCCTACCTTACTAGACACCCTTTTCTTGTATGTAGAACTTCAATGCGTATGAAATACCTCTGGATGGGGTTTCTGGGTAAAGTCGATGTCTCTTTTCCTTAAACATACATGTTGACTGAGCGGATACGGGAAGGTGTCACTTGACACTCCGCACGGCGGCTTTCATTGGTTGAAACACAAAACATGTTTTGCGGATTTTAGGGCAGGCTCTAAAACTGAAAACACGATCGAAACAGTGTTTTGAAAACATTGTTGTGAAGTATGTCACACGACAAAACACACTGTTTCGCAGCCAAACATCTGAAAACAATGTTTTCAAGTGTTTTTGCCCTCTCGTGTGACATGGCCTTTAGGTACAGCCATAAAATTCACGCGTGGTTGTCATGGGTACAATGTTTATACCACATGTGGTGAATTATGGATTTTATACCATGACTTGTAATAGTGGTAGAGTGGTATAAATATATATATATATATATATATATATATATATATATATATATATATATATATATATATATATATATATAGAATAGGAACAAAGGCGTTACTAAAGCCGAAAACATGCGCTCAATCAGGTCAATTTGAAAGTAGGGGAAGTAAGTAAAGCTGAGAGCGCTCCCTAGATCTAGGAGGTGTGTGCTTTGTATGCCATTGGACAAGTCCGCCTTGCCCTATATTGGCTACAAGCCACAATGGGAGGGGGGGGGGGAGACCTACCATCCTACCGCTGAAACGTCTAACAGATCTAAGGGTATCTCACCATTCATAGTGCCCCCATTCCCCTCCCACCGGGAGATACCCTTAGATCTGTTAGACGTTTCAGCGGTAGGATGGTAGGTCTCCCCCCCCCTCCCATTGTGGCTTGTAGCCAATATAGGGCAAGGCGGACTTGTCCAATGGCATACAAAGCACACACCTCCTAGATCTAGGGAGCGCTCTCAGCTTTACTTACTTCCCCTACTTTCAAATTGACCTGATTGAGCGCATGTTTTCGGCTTTAGTAACGCCTTTGTTCCTATTCTATATTAAATGTAATTACATGACATTACACCTAGGCAGTTGCTCCTTCTAAATTATTTAGTCTTTTTCCGCTGAAACCTCTTGCAGAGCTTTAGGGTAGCAACGTCTGCTAGTACTGGAGACGCACCAGATTATTCTGGGGCAGCCTTTTAGTGCTAGTTGGACGCTGCAGCCCTCGTGGGTATCGCCGCATGCTCACCTGATGAGGGTCCCATTGACCCGAAACCATGGTCGTGAGCGGCTAAAATCACCAATTCATATGGCCTTGGTCGTACCGACCATTTTCCTCCCGGTGGGAGGGGAATGGGGGCACTATGAATGGTGAGATACCCTTAGATCTGTTAGACGTTTCAGCGGTAGGATGGTAGGTCTCCCCCCCCCCTCCCATTGTGGCTTGTAGCCAATATAGGGCAAGGCGGACTTGTCCAATGGCATACAAAGCACACACCTCCTAGATCTAGGGAGCGCTCTCAGCTTTACTTACTTCCCCTATATATATATATATATATATATATATACCACTCGCCAGTGCAAACTTTCAGTGAGTTAACTATGAGTGCTTTACGTCCGAAAATAGTAATGAAACAGAGAGCGAAAGTGTGATATGCGACTTTCCATAACCCACTCAGCGGTATATGAGTTTACAAAAACACACTCCAGTTACGTCATCAATCAGAAAGTGCGTCATTTCAAACATCTGGAACTCATACGTCACAGCAGGTGCACAGTTATTTTGCTCACTTTTGGGGGTGAAATTTTATTTCCCTTGGGTCACGTAAAAAAAAGATCGCACAGAAAATTATCTGCGAAGTATTTGCGAGTGCAGTTTTATGTCAGTACATGAGCACTTGCTTTGAATGATATTCTTCTTAACATCAAGCAATTGCAACAAGTAGCCACGGATAGTTCAGAATGTTCAAGTACGGAATCAAGCGAACCAGATATGAGGCCATGCGCCATATCTGAATTTAAAGAACAGTTTTTTTTACGTGCGTAAATCTCATGGTAAAGAAACATCAGACTCTTCTGTGTGTTAAAATTCATTCAGTTTTTAACTAGTAGTCAACAAGTTTAATTATCTCAGAGAGTACTTTGAGACAAAAACTTGTACTTTTTTCTGTCTGTAAATTCAAACTTTCAACTGGCATAATGTGCTTGATTCCCTGCTAAATTTTCCTTTTAGATAATTATCACATAATTATTCTTTTTGGTACCATAATCGTAATTGCAATCATGTACTTGGTGAAATGGTCCTGGTACATACAACACACTCAGCTTAGACATGAAAATAGCTTTTCTTCAAGTTCTTCACCTGTAGAGTTGATTTAAACATGGTTTTATTTCGCTGGCCAGTTTACAAAAACAAGTATTCAGGCGGTGGCAAGAGGCCAGAAGCCTATATATAGCCTCCGACTGTGAACATTTACAACGTAGTACGGCGAATACTGTCACAGCATACAGCATAATAATAACAGTGAAAAGACAGGAGATGGAGGGAGAGTCGAAGAGGAAGAGTAAGAAGAAGGGAAAGTGAGAAGAAGAGAGAGGGAGGGGGGAGAATAAGAGAGAGGGAGGAAAAGAAGAGACAGTTGTTTGACCGAAAGACAAAAATCATCCACTCTCACCGCCATGCGCCTCAGGATCGTCAAAGTTGAATCTTCCCCCTTTTGCAACGCCTTCTTCTCCTTCTTCTGGGTGATCCGCTTCCATAAACCGCCCATCCATTCTTGGATGAGTGAATCTTGAAGGCAACACATTGTTCGCATGCGGCTTGTAGTCCGAGCGATGAAGTCGACCAAGCGTCACAGGCTGTACAGACTCGTTGGAAGCTTTTAGTGACATGAACACAGCGGTCGTCGAAATTCCCAACACAACTCCAACGAAGAGATGCTTGCAGCCTTTGCATCGACGCAAGAGAAACATGATGACAGAAGATACTGACGATGTCGATATTTTCGTGTTTAATTTCCGAATAGGGACGCAACGAACACAAAAATCCAAACAGATCCTGCAAAAACACCACAAAGATTTCAGTAGCAGACATATACTGCTCAGATGAAAGCTACCTTTGAAGGCGGTACTGTGCTTTTGGCTTACTGTCGTTTCAGTGCTAAATGTCTGTTTATAACATTTCAGATGTTCATCGATCAGAATTGCGTTGGCGTCTTCAAAGACAACACTAGAACGTTGGTGTATGATCTTTGGTTCCCTTTGGCTATGAACTATCTTTGTAGGGAATATTGATGAATCAAGTTTCTAAACTCTGATAACATAGAGGGTTGAGCTGATCTGCATAAATTGCTTTGAAATAAGTTTTGAAAGTTGTTTTGTCGAAACCTTTGCAGGCGCGTAGGAAGATGCTGAGAGGAAGGGCGGCCCACTAAGTCGGGTGAGCCATACGGCCGGGGTGAAGAAGGTGTGTGTGTGTGTGTGTGTGTGTGTGTGTGTGTGTGTGTGTGTGTTGACTGCCAAGGATTGTGTCCTGCGACAGCAGAGCGGGAGTGGGGGGGTTTCTTATCAAAAGCAAGGGGGGGGGGGCCAAAGATATTAGGGGCCCCCTTCCAAAAATCGAACGGGGGCCTGGGCCCCCAAGGCCCCCGTGGTTCCTACGACCCTGGTGTGTGTGTGTGTGTGTGTGTGTGTGTGTGTGTGTGTGTGCTCGGGTCTGAGTTCGAATCCCGGCTGGGGCCAATATATTTGTGCTGGCCTTTGTTTGTCGTTGCCCCGTCTTTGATATCACCCTTACGCGGTGGAAAAGGACGTTAAACTCCCAAACACCCACCCACCCACCTGTGTGTGTGTGTGTGTGTGTGTGTGTGTGTGTGTGTGTGTGTGTGTTGTGTCCAGGCCTGTTTCTCCGAAAATACTTATCCGAATGGCTTCAAATTTGGGGTATCCGAATATATCAAAATCTTAGGTTAGAGCAACCGAGCTTTTGATGATTGCTTAAGTGATTTGGGAGTTATCGCCCTTTTGAGACAAGTTGGTTGTCTCGCGTTTGCAGGCGTACTATTTATTTAAATCACTCATTTTTTTGGAAGTAGGTAGTTTGAATACGGACTCTGAACAGTCACTATTAGGAAATGGTCGCTCTTATATTTTTCATGTAAACCATACCTGCCTCAGTTGACATTGCATGTGAACCTAGTGTAACGTAAGGCGGTCTCACACTTTCACTCCGCTTTCACATCACAGACATTCAGAAAGGCACGCATGCAAACGTCATCCACTCCCTTTCATACACACAAGCAAATAGTTATTCTTTTGACTGAGACCTTTTATACACGAAAACAAGCAGATAATCAAACGAATTAATAAATAGTTTTAAGGCTTAATTACGTCCACAGCTGATAAACAGAAACCTCCAATTTCACCAGCACATCGGTTATTCTAAGGATATGTGCCTGGATATAAAATATACTACAACGCGGACAAAAGCCACTATACACAATTAGATGTGAAATGAATAAAGTGAAATAAACAAGATGAACACAACAAGCTTGGTCAAAACGATGCTGCAGATTGGGTGAAGACTTGTTGGTCTTGAATAGAAAATATATACACGAGTCCAGACGATTCCTCTGGGAATTCCGGGCGATTCAAATCTTCTCACCTTCTCCTGGAATGAGTGAATAGAAGCACTTCTTCTGGAAGTGACTTGAATAATGCTGGACCGCAGACACCTTCACAAAGAATACGCTGAGGATGGTGTACCCCATCAGACTCAGGGATAGCTCCACCTTGACACGGCGCTCGACTGGATGGCTGCACGTGATCTCAAGGGAGACAAACACACGTCGCTGGCTTCAAGCTCCACAACGACGGGGCAGACAATAGTAGACAAACATGGTGTCGTGTACGCTACTCAGGCGGACATACTACTATGCGGTCAGCTCACCGGGTCTCCGGCGTCGTTCCTGTACAATATTAACCCGTAATTACTACCACTATCTCGGATAGTATTTCTTCTCCATAAACTAACTTTGATCCTGAACAAAGTTCCATTTCAACAACAATAACATCTGACATCGATCTCAAAAGTTCCAGTTATGAATTGATATCAGAAATTCTCAACAAATTCACCTTCCAGTTACCAAGTACCTATACAATATCAAACAGTTCAAACTTATATCCTCATCATCAACCTCAAACCATATTCTCACAACTGATTCCTCACAAGAATGAAGTTCAAAACATCCTACCAAAAATTCTCTCATTTAAATAACCATTTGAGAAGTCCAACATTCAGAACTAAATCAGATATACATCATAATAGCATCAAGTTATCCATAGGGTTATCAAACAATCCACTTGGTCTTGAAACAGACAAACAATATTCAAAAATCAAACATACCTGTAGCGCTATGGCATACGGAACACAAAAGAAGCCGGGTGGGGAAAAAAGAGACCTGTTCCCTCCACCGGTCAATAGTAGGACTGCGCACAATCTTTGTCGCAATTGCTCACTTCGTAAGCTGACAACAACTCACGTCTACTTGTGTTACCACAGTCTCTAGTACAGAGTAAAACTCAAGCAATCGCTATAGCCGTGCATAGGCATTTTCCCGCACGTGAAACGTTAGGTAGACTGGGATAAACTCCAGTACAGTACTACCTGTCTAAAACACTAGTTAACACTACACATGAAAATACACCCTTGAAAACGGCAAACACACAATCAATGAAAACCCCATAAATGCGGTTTGTCACACCTAGTTCAGATGCCTGTACAGTGTATCTCCGAAAAAAACTCAACCGATCAAATTCACTGCAGCCGTTATCGTCAGTTGACTCGAAACTTTGTACACAAAGCACATTTTAGGCTAGGAAAATTGCTGAACAAGGTAGAACAAATTTGATCCTAACTTTTTATTACAGATTTCAGTAGAACACAGGCCCCTAATGCTGTGGTGGTCTCCGTGAATTTTTTCTCCGTCCGCGTCACCGTTAAAAACGACCGTTTATCTTGCCATTTTCACTATATGAGCCCTATAAATGGGCTTTTGAGGGTGTGCACAAAGTATGCGTGTTTGCGGGTACAGAAATGCGCAGAACTCCACTCTAAATACGGTTTCTGTTAGACAAGACATGCATTGTTGACATACTGAAATTTTACCCCAATCAGAATGATGCTTCCTGGAAAATTGCGGCCATCAGTTTGGCCGTTGATTCAAAGGACCCTGTAAAACGGCAGTATTTGATGCCTGTGCACTTATCAGGTCACTGCAGGTGACAGGTATCGCGAAAAACATCTACGAACATTGAACAATTTAGTCAGGAAACGCTTCTTTGGTGTTGTGAAGTTCCCTTGTCACCGCATGTGCGGGTAAGTATGAAATATGATATCCAAGTGAGCACGTTTTTCGGTAGCGATATTTTGGGGGTGTACTTACTAAAGTAGTTGCTGCGTTGTGAGTAGTGAACGGTTTTTCTCAAAGAGCAGTGCACACTCAAGAATAGTATCCCAGTTGTGTCATATCAAAAGTTCATTGCAATCGCTTTTGCACTTTTGTCACAAACAGCCAATGAAAGTGCAACCTGTTTAATAATGTCTGCTAGTTCAGTACTAGCAAAGTGCAGTGGAAATTATGTAGAGCACAACCTCAAGTCTATAGTAGTATGTGGCTGAATTCATTTCAAGTGTTATGAGGTATGTTAATCACACGGCAAACATGTTTTCAAGGTCAAGGTCATTGGTTTGTCTGTTTACTCCAAAACATTTTACTTAATCGCTCAGAATAAGTATTTTGGTGCTGCTCACTTTTGTCCCCGTGGTTTGGTGAGTTCACAACATCCTCAGAATAAAAATATGACTGCAAAATCTTCATAACTCAAGCGTGACCTTGACCTTTACTAGAGGTCACCAGAAAGGCATTCTTATCAATGCATATTAGGCAAATGTTATGCCAAAAGTTGTATTTACAAAATTTTCACCCAGTCTCTATGACCTTTACTCCCAAGGTCAAGGTCACCAAAGTTGTCCACAAGAAATCTTCTCATACAAACATCGTTTGTGCTAATTTTGTTTTGCCTGGTGCTTGTGACTGCTTGTTCTTTTGCTTATTCTAACACAGCGATGAAACAAAATGTTTGGGAGTAAACAGACGAACCGATGACCTTGACCCTGTAAACATACTTGCCGTGTGATTAACATACCTCATAACACTTTAAATGAATTCATCCACTTACTACTGTAGATTTGATATTGTGTGCTACATACTCTCCATCACTTTTTGCCAGTAATGTAGGCCAGTAATTTTCATTTGTAAATTTGTGAATGTCCAAAATAAAAAGGCAAAATAACGGCGTTTGTTCCCCAAGGAAAAACACGTTGAAAATAAAAGAGATTTCACAGATTTGCCTTTGGGTCTATTGTTTTCTTTTTTGCATTTGTGTAATATTATTTTTCTGGAAGTTTCATATTAAGTTTGTCTAATTTCTGTACCTGTACCTCAAAACAGGAATTAATGAAAATGTCCGACATTTTCTGAGTGCGTTCGAATTTGAGGCAAAAAGGTATACTTGTAATAGTATTTTAGGGATGCTGGACCATTTCTCTAAAGCATGATGTGCGTCTGCAAATGATCTGTCAAGCGTAGCAGCTGCAGCAGCGTAATATGTCAGCCCGGTCCCCATCAGTAAGAGAATTGGCGTCTATATGAAAAAAGGAAGATTTGATAACTGAGAGCTGCTACAGGCAAATCTACTGTCATTTCGTTGGACCACCGCAGGGTGTCTGGCCTAACATATCCAGTAGTCAAACGTGAAGTGTGTGCACAACACCTGCTGCAGCGGCGTCATTTGTAATCTTTGCTGTGTATAGTCAATTTTTGAACCTAACCACAATATGGATTACCGTCATTACCCCTCACAGAGAAAGGGACATAGTGGATGGGCTAGTAACATGTAAGTGCCAAGCCTCTCCTCTAAAAGTTGGTCAATAACAAAAAACGCTGTGTACACTGTGGCCGTCATGTCTGGCTACTTGGTAACCTACCCCCGTAGCAATTAATGCTATGTTTAATTAGAAAAATGTAATGTAAGTCACCTATTTCAAGCAGTGAAGAGTTCATGAAATTTGATGTGGGATGCACGTTCTCCTGGAATCACTCTACTTTTTCCAATATGTAAAACAATGACAAGTTAAAATTGGTGGCCGCTAGCAGCAAAATATAAACCTACCCCCCACACAGCATGTAATGAAGGGAATGGAAAAAATGGGTAAAAATAATGACCGCTGTAAAGAAGACGTGCTTGTTTAGATTCACGGATCTTTCTTCATACGACTAGTCATTGTCTTTTCCTCCAAGACAAATGTATAAAAGGAAATTGCATCAAGTGTAGCAATTATGGCAGGCTCTTTGGTAAGCACCGCTTTCAGCCCATATAGGGAACTGATAGCTTCAATTAACGGCCATCTATAAGCAATAATCTCTCATACAAGTTCTGGAAGATAATTCTGAAACACCGAGCATATGCCCGAATATTTGCATCATATTATACTTGTTTTCGCGGATACACCTTATCACAGCAACCAATCAAGTGTCCCTACTCCCATCATTACGCATATTCAGCCATTATTAAACAGGTTGCACTTTCGTTGGCTGTTTGTGACAAAAGTACAAAAGCGATTTCAATGAACTTTTGATATGACACAACTGGGATACTATTCTTGCGTGTGCACTGCTCTTTGAGAAAAACCGTTCACTACTCACAACGCAGCAACTACTTTAGTAAGTACACCCCCAAAATATCGCTACCGAAAAAAGTGTTCACTTGGATATCATATTTCATACGTACCTGCACATGCGGTGACAAGGGAACTTCACAACACCAAAGAAGCGTTTCCTGACTAAATTGTTCAATGTTCGTAGATGTTTTCCGCGATACCTGTCACCTGCAGTGACCTGATAAGTGCACAGGCATCAAATACTGCCGTTTTACAGGGTCCTTTGAATCAACGGCCAAACTGATGGCCGCAATTTTCCAGGAAGCATCATTCTGATTGGGGTAAAATTTCAGTATGTCAACAATGCATGTCTTGTCTAACAGAAACCGTATTTAGAGTGGAGTTCTGCGCATTTCTGTACCCGCAAACACGCATACTTTGTGCACACCCTCAAAAGCCCATTTATAGGGCTCATATAGTGAAAATGGCCAGATAAACGGTCGTTTTTAACGGTGACGCGGACGGAGAAAAAATTCACGGAGACCACCACAGCATTAGGGGCCTGTGCTCTACTGATTTCTTTAATAAAAAGTTAGGATCAAATTTGTTCTACCTTCCGCTATATAAAAAGCCTAATTAGACTAGCCTATTTCCTCCACAAGCCACACTGACGCCTCACAAACACCGAAGGAGAGACGAAAGCGCACTGACGTAAAGTATGAGCCGCGTCGTGTTTGACGTGATGCTGGTTTTTCTTGGGGTAACCCCAGTCACGTGGCTAAGAGGTCGAGGTCGTACCTTTAGCCAAGAGCTATCATTGGCTTGGTTCCCGAGTTACTATGTGATATGCTAAATGAAAGAGCTCTATAATAAGGCTCATGCACACTGCGTATCACGTGGTACACATTGTGCTCTGCTGGCCAGCGACAACGATGCTCAGTTGGCGGCTGCTGGACAGGCAAACCAAGACTCACAGGGAAAGCACTGGGCTGTCCACCACGCGCGTTTTGATGGCGTAACGTACAAGAGCTCAATATGTCGGTATAAACTGTTACGTGATTGCTAAATGCAGGTATGAGCATGCAGTGTACCGACATTTTGTGAATCGTTTTGCGTTCACTGACGTCAGGAACGCAACCAGATTTTTTTTTTTAATTCCTCCCCGTAAATTTTGAGTTTTTCTCCGGGTAAATCGTAAATGTGGGTTTCATCTTTTATCCACTACTAAGAAAAGAATTGGTTCCGGTGAACAAAACATAAACATCTTCATATAATGCATTTGAGAAACATTCTCGACAAAATAAATTACAGTTTAAATTTTATGGTGCCTGAATGCTACATAAACATTTCCGTGGAAACACTAATGCTTCAGAGTACAAGTCGAAACTAGAAATTCAATATTGCACACTCATACGCAGGAGGAAAGATATCAGGGGACGCTACTTACTGACACCAGATGTTTTAAACGTCTTTGGTTGATCTGATCTAAAAGATCTGGACAAAGAACATCGATTTTTAGAAAGACACACGTAAAGGGGAGGGACATCACCGCCTATGTGAGCACCAGCTGGAAGAAATTGTGCAGAGTTTGCGTCAGGGTAGTTCGGGTAACCCATGACTCGGATGAGTGATCGGTGAAGTCATATCTTGATGGACGCCCTTTCCAGCGTCAGGACATCCTCCAGATCAATAGATGAAATGTGATAAAGCACCAGATGCCGGCAAAAGTTTCAACTAAAGCCGTTATTTTAAAACGGGAGCATATAATTATAGGCCTAACCCAAGTCACCGACGTGGCAAAGAGGTCGAGGTCGTCGCGGATTTCTTGCTCCCATTACTGGTGTGTTTGATTCGTGAGAAGGTGAAAAAAGACTGACGAGAGCAGATGTGCGATGTCAGAGTGTGTGTCAGGCGCGTAGGAAGATGCTGAGAGGAAGGGGGGCCCACTAAGTCGGGTGAGCCATACGGCCGGGGTGAAGAAGGGGGGCGGGTGTGTGTGTGTGTGTGTGTGTGTGTGTGTGTGTGTGTGTGTGTGTGTTGACTGCCAAGGATTGTGTCCTGCGACAGCAGAGCAGGGGGGCCCCACCACTGGTGGGCCCCCTCTCCTCTTATCAAAAGCAAGGGGGGCCCAAAGTTATTCGGGCCCCCCTTCCAAACATCGAACGGGGGCCTGGGCCCCCAGGGCCCCCGTGGTTCCTACGCCGCTGTTTTGTAGCAAATCCTTTGATCTCTTTGAAAAGCACACTCTTCTCTATGGTTATTCATTCGAATCTCCGCTCTTCACACTTTCAAAACTTGAACCCACACTCATTTCTTTTCAACCTTCAGTCTCACTGACGTGTCACACCTTCGATTTATCATTCCATTTCTTCTTCAGGTACACAAAATGCGAAACAGATATTGGTGTGCTTCGCATAGTTCCACCGTACTGTATATAGCATGGTTACTGTAGACTGCACAAACATCACCAATAAACGTTAAAACATACGCTAAATTTCAGAAGAAACATTCATGTACGTCGACACTGTTTGCCACACACAGACTGGCAAATGCTGCAGCCAATCTCACAGATCATGCTCTCTCTCACTCTCTCTCTCTCTCTCTCTCTCTCTATATATATATATATATATATATGTGTGTGTGTGTGTGTGTGTGTGTGTGTGTGTGTGTGTGTGTGGCACACAGCGGCAAATCCTGCTTTGGGTAGTTCTTTCTTTTGAGTGTCACGAAACGAGGCAACAAGAGACGCCAATCAAATTCTGAAGCCTACTCGTCTCTCTTACAAGCATCTCTCAGGGTCTGCTCTGTGTAGCAGGAAGTAAACAAACTGTTCTGTCTTGTGGTTGGTGCGTGTCATCTGAGATATTCATCGGGGGCCGGTTGCACTGCTTGGGTATAAGACCTTACATCGGAACGGCCGATGAGTAGACTATCTTTACGGCCGTTGCACGGCTTCCGACTAGCACATTTTAGGCCCTTCGCTGTGACCTGAATTTACGCCACCCCCTGGACGACTAAGACTTGACTAAGTAGCCGGCTTACTTAGCAACCCACGTCTCCACTCGGCAAGACCCGAGGCCAAAGCACGGCCCCGCCCCTTTCCTCTCAGTGCCGTGTATTGGCAAAACACAGTACGTCCATGACGCCGTTTTATGGATAAATAGATGATTTCAAGATGAACGACATCTACGTTATGGTCTGTTTCCTCAAATGACGTCAGTGAACTTACTACAGTACTTTCTTTCCAAGTTTCAGTCATATCAAACTACTCGTGCCTCCCACGTTGTCGTGTCTGGCAAAAAGCTTGCCAGACCATGCCACGTGTTGTGCTAATTATGCCGCGGGACGCGATTGGCTGAATTCTGTTGGCTCGGCACTTTTGACTGACAGCAGTGTAGTCGTGCGCTGGCGGGGTGCAAGATGTGCCACCGCGTGGCACCGTATGTTGATGGAAAGAGGACATCGACTTTACCCAGTAACCCCATCCAGAGATATATAACAAAAAGGAATAATAAAAGTATTTAATCCAACAAACCAACCAACAAGTGAGAAGAGGAACACTTATAGTGGTATGATGAATTAATTATTTTTTTTTTTTTTTTTTGGTATTTCTCGTATGAAGATGGAGATGAGAATGAGTATGAAAGATGATGTGAAGTGATGGTTTAAAACGTATGATTTGTAGTGTGTATCAGTGTACGTGTGTGTTGGTTAGTGTTTATCAGTGTGAGTGTGTGTTGGTTTGTCAGTTAGGTGTCTGTAGAAGTGGTGTGCGTGGGCATCTGTATGGGTTTGAGGCTGGGTTTGGAAGTAACGTTTGTAGCGGGGTGTGTGTAGTAGCGGATAGCTCACATGCGCAGACACACAAATGGTATGGTATGGTATGGTATGGTATGGTATGGTATGGTATGGTAGACTACTCCTCGGCGCACGTATCCATCTTTAATGAGACGCTCTAGGCGCCGCAAGGCTGGAGGACGAAGCAGGGAAAGCCTGCTGCCGCTAGGCGCTACTTTGTGTGCAAACCTCCACCCTGCTATTCACTCTGGTGCGTGCGACAGTATTTCTGTTTTACCACGCCACCGGCCACAGCCTACTCTTCTTCGAAAGGTGCACGTGGGATTTTTAGCGTGTACACTTGATATTTGTGCGTGCGTGTGTACATGAAGGCGAGACAGGCACCGCAAACGAGTCTGCACATGGATCTGCACATGGTCTGCACATCCAACCATATTCCTGCCCACCGGGGACTCGAACCAAGCAGCTCAGGATCTGAAGTCGGATGCCTTAACCACATGACCAAATCCCCTGTCATAGGGTTCAACTCAAGGCGTGGAGAACACTTGCAAGGTGATCTTTTAACGGTGAAGTCGGGATCATTAGCACAACAACATCTGCTGGTGAAGTCGGGATCATTAGCACAACAACATCTGCTGGTGAAGTCGGGATCATTAGCACAACATCTGCTGGTGAAGTCGGGATCATTAGCACAACAACATCTGCTGGTGAAGTCGGAATCATTAGCACAACAACATCTGCTGGTGAAGTCGGGATCATTAGCACAACAACATCTGCTGGTGAAGTCGGGATCATTAGCACAACAACATCTGCTGGTGAAGTCGGGATCATTAGCACAACAACATCTGCTGGTGAAGTCGGGATCATTAGCACAACAACATCTGCTGGTGAAGTCGGGATCATTAGCACAACAACATCTGCTGGTGAAGTCGGGATCATTAGCACAACAACATCTGCTGGTGAAGTCGGGATCATTAGCACAACAACATCTGCTGGTGAAGTCGGGATCATTAGCACAACAACATCTGCTGGTGAAGTCGGGATCATTAGCACAACAACATCTGCATTGATCATGATCACGTTCGTGTTCACGTTCACATTCACGTTCAAACCCTGGAATATAAAGTCAAGTAATCAGTGTCTAGACTAACGGTTACAACTGAACTTAGGAACAGTTACAAAATACCTGCTCCGATCCCTAGATCAGCTCACTTTAAGAATGCACGGCCCGGCTTCCCATCTCTTAGTATCGACACCACTTTATATTGACCACCCATTGGTTTTGCTCGACTTGATGTACATGATGACACCTGCTGTGTACTGGTGTGTGTGTGTGTGTGTGTGTGTGTGTGTGTGTGTGTGTGTGTGTGTGTGTGTGTGTGTGTGTGTGTGTGTGTGAGAGAGAGAGAGAGAGAGAGAGGATTTTTTTCCCTTCTTCTTTTTTTCTTTCTTTGTTTGAGCTTCTTTTTTTTTACTTTGAGCGTAGATGTAGCCTCTTATTCCGTTTTGGCTTATATACTTGGTTGTTTGCTTGGTGATTGTCCTTGTTTGTTTGTTTGTTTGTTTGTTTGTTTGTTTGTTTGTTTGTTTGTTTGTTTGTTTGTTTGTTCGTTCGTTTAGATTGCTTGAAATTTGTACTTTCCTTCTTTCTCTCTTTAATTTAGAGTAGCAACGGCAAGTTTGGAAATGGTAACTGTGCCAATAGCTTTACCGTTGAAAAATAAAGGATCATTGTCATTGTCATTGTCTCTCTCTTTATGACGACCTGCCTGAGGCTGACGTTAAATGTTTAGTTCACGTGAACTGACCTCTCTCTCTCTCTCTCTCTCTCTCTCTCTCTCTCTCTCTCTCTCTCTCTCTCTCTGGGGAGCCAGGGTGGCCGAATGGTAGAGCGTTGGACTTTCAATGCTCGGGTCGAGAGTTCGAATCCCGGCTGGTGCCAAATATTTGTGCTGGCCTTTTTCTCGTTGCCCCGTCTTTGATAACACCCTTATGTGGTGGAAAAGGACGTTAAACTGCTAAACACCCACCCACCCACCCACCCACTCTCTCTCTCTCTCTCTCTCTCTCTCTCTCTCTTTCTTCCCCCCCCCACCCGGCCCCACCCCCAGTCACGTGGCTAATCGGTCGAGGTCGTAGAGGATCTAGTGTCATTGGTAGAACTTGGAGAGGGGAGAACCGGCAACAATAACAACAAAACAGACACAATAAAATGAAGTTTGGAGAAACAACTTTGTAGGACGGGGCCGTTCCTCCTTGTTTTTTTGTTGTTTTTTTTGTTTTGTTTTTTCGTTGTTGTTTGTTTGTTTGTTTTGGTTTTTTTTCTCGCTCGAGTCACGAAGTTAGGGAATAAGAAACACCAATAAAACTGTGAAGATCACTTGTCTCTCTGTGGAGCACTGTTCAACAACGTTCACACAGTGTACAAGGAAGTAAGAAGACAGTTATTGTTGTCTCTGCCATTGAAAATCTGTTGTCTGTTATGGCCGCGACGGCTCTCATCGGGACTGTCTTACTGTTAAACCTTACTTACAATGCCATATAATATCCATGATGGATAGAAGGCTTTAAACATTTCAGTTACTGCGTGGGCTAATAACAGTTGTCTTTTTACGACTTGGGTTTGTTTTCACTGCGGGGATTAAAGTAGTTCCATTTAGAGCGGCCGTTTTAATCTTAATAATGTTAATACTGTGATTCCATGCGCCTTCAGCTTCGAGGAATTGTTCAGAGGTGTTGGTGAAACATCTTCTAGTATGACTTGTAGATGTTTTATTATAATCTTACCGTATACATGGCATGGATAAAACAAAAACAATGTTCACCGGTCCAAAAAATCAAACAATATGTATATATATATCACTCTACCACTATTGCAAGTCATGGTTTAAAATCCATAATTCACCACGCGTGGTATAACATTGTACCCATGACAATCACACGTGAATTATGGCTGTACCTAAAGAGTGCACATGTACTACTCCTAGCAATGTTCCAGCAGTGTGTTCTGGTTAAAGGATTTACATCACGATATCACGCGAAAACCGACTAAAGAATAATTTACGTCACATGACGTGGTTCGACTTCAGACGGGAATGGGGACGAAGGAGCTTTGCCAGTCGCTTGACGTGGAATTGTTGATCTTTTGCTGCGTTTTATCCACGATCGGTCTTGTTTGTGACAAGACATAAGCCACATGCCAGTTACTGTCATATTTAAGATGGAGTGGCTCGCAGAGTTGATTTCATCGTTGCCCCGTCTTTGATATCACCCTATGTGGTGGAAAAGGACGTTAAACCCCTGAACACCCACCCACCCACCCTCGCAGAGTTGAAATGCACGGCAACGGGTTTCATTCTGTTGTGTCTGGTGTCTGCGATATGGTTTCAGCAAAGCGTGTTGCCAGGCTACGTCCAGTTTCCCCAACATACAGTATGACAGTAACTGGCCTGTGGCTTATGCACGGCGACGCCACAGACAGACGTGATATGGAGTCGCAAATTATTCAGCGCCTGGGAAGCCAGGCCCCGGGTGGTTTGAACGAAAAGCCGTAACATAACCCTCTGAACTTTTTTCACACACAGTCCATGGTCTTCTGTCACCAAGGGATGGGTGTTGTGATATTTTTACTATTGTTTTCTGGTCCTTTTCTCGCCCACCGTTTTTATGTTGTTGTTGTTGTTGTTGTTTTGTTGTTGTTTTTTTTGGGTTTTGTTGTTGTTCTTGTTGTTGCCCCCCCCCCCCCCCGCGCCGTGTATGTCAGTACGTCCGCAGAGTTACCTTTTGTTTGTTTGTCGAAGTCATTACCGTTTTTATGTTGTTGTTGTTGTTGTTGTTGTTTTGTTTTGTTGTTGTTGTTGTTGTTGTCCCCCCCCCCCCCCCCGCGCCATGTATGTCAGTACGTCCGCAGAGTTACCTTTTGTTTGTTTGTTGAAGTTATGTCCCATTTGTTTGTGTCCTGAGGAAGGCGAAAGCCGAAACGTTGACCTGTGCCGTCCTTTGTGAAAGTTAAGTGGTTTCTGTCCCTTTTATGTCGCTTTTATTTGCTTAACTTGTAACCACTTCGAAGTCATTACCGTTTCCTTTTCTTAGGAACACTTACAAAATACAAAACACAAGTTACGAATAATCCATTTTACAATGATCAGTTTTACGACAAAAAATCTGATGACAGTCAGAGTGTATATAAAATCATTCATCGTTACAATAATATTAAAGGTACAGTTGAACATTGCTTTATTGACAATTTAGTACATTGATACAGTGGCGCATACCTTATTTGAGGAACAAGAAGTTACACGTATGACAAAATCAGTTCAGGTGGTTCATGACGGCAGAACCTTTCCTGAAGCAGGCTGTGACTCGAATGGTATCAGTATAGAGCTGATACTCAGTATGCTGTATCAGTGAGTACTAGTACAGTGATTACATCTCAACATGCAGAAAGCATGCTGTCTGTGTAGCAAAAGAAAAGGCAAGACCGGTTTACTCTGTCTTTCATGAATCTACTGCCAGTCACCGTCATGCTTGAATGAATACCACTGATGTGTGATGCACGTTTCTCTGGCGATGTGAGCTGTGCTGGGCTTTGTGCAATGCTGTGTGTGTGTGTGTGTGTGTGTGTGTGTGTGTGTGTGTGTGTGTACTAACTTATCACTTACACTTCTTTATACACTATACTTATATACCGCTTCAGATTCTTATCATTTAAAGCAAACTAATTAAACAAATACTAATTAAACTAATACTAATTAACTAATACTAATTAACACTAATACTAATTAACACTAATACCACGCATGTAACCAATAATAACTCATCTCACGAGTATAGTACTAACTATGTGACTTTCCCTCTGCTACACGCACACGAGTAATCCATGTTTTTGACTCTTTTCTGGTTTGGGGTCTGTATGCGAAAATCAGGCAAGATGTACAGTTCCTTAACGACTATTCAACAAATATAATCAAAGTGCAACCCTCCCACCAACCCAAAATTAAATCCATTCTGACTGAATAAATTATTCATTGGTGCAAAACCCCAGACTTACTTCGTAGGAATTGAGTAAACGGCTCTAATCGACGAGAATGCGAAATATCAACATATTTTGCCAACTCCAAGAGCAGGAAAATTCAAATTTACCCAAAGTAGTCTGCCAGCTATACAAATTAAAACTAAATTAGCAAGCAGTAATTGCAGCGGCGAAAAGTACTGCACAATGTGATGGAACAGGTAAGCGGGCGCTGCAAGGGAGAGAACTGTGCCTGTATGGGAATAGTGATCACTGGATCTAGCAGTTCCCAGCACAGGGGAAAAAACAACACACACACACACACACACACACACACACACACACACACACACACACACACACTCCCCTTTTAATGGCCGGAGTGGATGTTATTTTCAGTCCAGGGGAGGTGAGCGCTAGCGTTACCTTCCCCTTGTTTCCCGCCTTTTTCTTTGGCACGCGTCATGCCATTACGTAACAGCTCAGCCTCGGTCCCGCGGCCTCCCGCAGAGCGGCGGCGACCAGTGGCTGCGGACGGGCTGGAGGCCGGGAGAGGAAGTGGTGGCCATAACTTGCTTTCCCCTGGTCGCTACCCACTCTCAGCATGAAGCCAGCCAGCCCCCAACAGGTTCTTCTTCCGCGGTAGTGCGTTTCTCTGCTTCGCAAGTCTGGGAAAAGACTTTTTTTTCGTACAAGATAAATGATAGAAAAGAGGGGAAACTGGAAAGGGGGAGGGTCTAAAGGAAACTGAGAGGAAGAAAGACTGGTGAACGCAGCATGTCTCTCAAATGTATTGATAAATTTCAATAAAAACCAACATATTTCAAATAATTATACAAATCTAATTACAGAAAGTCGCTAGCAGAATAACAACCCAGATACCAGCGTCATGGCAAGTACGGGTATCTCTAGATCTATAATCAGTAACGTGCTCAGTGGTCTCCACTGTATAAGTCAAGTTACAAACGTCGCTAGCAGCCTAGAAAACACCCCCCTAACCTCCCCCCTCCCTCCTCCCAGCAAATCTTCCCTCTTCCCATCAATAACTCTAAAGAGTGGGTGTTGGGTGGGTGTTTGGGGGTTTAACGTCCTTTTCCACCACATAGGGTGATATCAAAGACGGGGCAACGATGAAAAAGCCAGCACAAATATTTGGTCCCAGCCGGGATCGAACTCACGACCCGAGCATTAGAAGTCCAACGCTCTACCATTCGACCACCCCGGCTCCCCAACTCTAAAGAGACCAAACCCGACCACCCCCCTGTCCGCATCATGAAAAGACTTGTCACTTATGAAAGAACAAGCTACTGCACATCAGTAGGAGCCACTTCAAGCCACTATCATACTTCCCGCGAGGCCCAAGGCCGCTGCATATTGCGTAATAATGGCTTGAAGTGGCTCCTGGTGATCTGAAGTTTTCAAGTAAAACTGTGATTTTCTTGTGGGCTTTTAAGATATGAAGTTCATCTTCATCTCTGAGTACAGACTGTCCTGAAAGAGTTCAGTCTTGCCCTCCAGCCCAGGCTGGTGGGCCAAATCAGCTCCGTGCCCTCGGCTTACTAATATAATTTATATGCATGACATTACAAGCGTTCATGCAGCTTGGCTGAATGTAAAATATAAAGTAGCAAAATGTATTCCAACTGGATAGCGACAACTCCCATTGAAAACTTGGATTTCGCCGTGTGAAATACGCCTGTACGTCACATGAACTAAACTAGATCTGAAGCAGTTCCTTCACAGGTCAGGGGCAGGTAATCAGACAATGTAGACACCAGCGTCATGGCACGTATGGATCTCCATACATCCAAACAATCACGTGCTCAGCGGTCTTTAGAAGCAGCAGAAGTAGTTTTCTCAACAAGAGCACAATGACGTAAGCCGGTTAGTCAGTCAGTTAGTTAGGGCTTAGAGACACAAATACAACCGTCAAGCACTAAAGAAGATAAAGGTGACTGCTCCAGCACGTGCTACTGTGGTTTTTAAAACACCAGGGCCCGTATGTTAAACTCGAGGTTAATTTAACCCACGGCTACGGGTCTAACCCAGACTAGGACAAAAGAAACCCCAAAACAAAATTAAATTTAAAAAAAAAGCGAAGAAAAAAAGACAAAAATCCTTCTATAATGGCATAGGCACCTTGCTGGAATGGACCCGCTTCCTGATTTAAAACAACAACAAAAAAACAACAGAAAATTTAACCCTAGAGCTAGTTCAGTTCGAGGTTAGACTCTAACCCGGGGTTTAACACCCTAACCCCGACTTTTACATGCGGGCCCTGACCAGAATATAAAAACGGAAGCGGTGCGGCGTTCAGGGGGGGGGGGGATGTTCGCAACTACTGACCCACTGCTGTTAACTTCACATTCCAACTGTAGCATTCTGTCACACAGTAAAGGGGCGCGGCTTGCCGAGTGGAGTCGTCTATTCGCACCTTCCGGTGTCGTGACGTCTTCCTAGATGGGTTCCAGGTATCCGTCTGCCTGCT
>JACVVK020000061.1:720000-832500 GCA_018292915.2 Batillaria attramentaria
AAATCGCCATACCCTCCCTGACTGTGGTGATTCACGCACTGTGTTCCTTGTAGACACAAGTATAAATCTATGTTAAGTCCGCAGGTTTCGATGTGGAGGTTGAAAACACAAACAAGGAAGTGAAGATACGACATCCGTTGGACATCGGCGAAGCTGTAGTTATCAGTAACCTGCTGACTGTGTCGTTAACATTTCCCTATGAATGATGACTAATGTTTTTAAGAATAGTGGCATTTTTACAATAGTAATTGTTTGTTTGTTTTTGGTTTGTTTTGGGTTTTTTCGGGGGGGGGGGGATTTTTGTTTTGTTTTGTTCACTCGCGTACTGGGTAAAAGTGGGGGTGACCAATGCTGAGATTAGTCGATCAAGTCCCGGTCAAACATCCGATTTTTCTTCTTTTCTTGTTTGTTTGTTGTTGTTGGGTTTTTTAACGTCTGATAATAAAGTGGTACCGTTCCTTGCACAGGGAGAAGGGCAGGGGCTGGGAAGTGTCACTGTTGACACTCTCGCGTTTTCGAATGATCTGAGATTCGATAAGTGGACATTGCGACTGTGTCAACTGACTGTTTCAACTGATGACTGGGTAACTGAAACGAGCAATGCATATATTTCCTGTTTAATGTGATGGTGAGTATTCTGCCACACCCTCATAACAAAGGCAATATGTGTGATTCTGTGCTTTCGGGAAAATAAACTTGGTATTTCCTGCACGATGAGTGTTTGACTAAGATGAGGAGAGAGAGGCGGGGGAGGGGGATCGAGAGAAAGAGAGAGAGAGAGAGAGAGAGAGAGAGAGAGAGACAGGACGACACTGCAGACAGAAACTGAGAGGAACTTAGAGTGACAGAGAGACACACAGGGGGCGAGAGAGAGAGAGAAGTGGGGACGGACGGACGGACAAGCACACAGACAGACAGCCAGACAGACAGGCAGGCAGACATACAGGCAGGCAGAGAGCGATTTACAGAGAGAAAAAGACAGACAGAGACACAGACAGACAGACAGACAGACAGACACAGACAGACAGACAGAGAGAGACACGGAGACAGCCAGAAAGACAGACAGAGACACAGACAGACAGACACAGACACACAGACACACAGAGACAGCCAGAAAGACAGACAGAGACACAGACAGACACACAGACAGACAGACAGAGTTTTATAAAGTCAGCACACTAGGTAAACAAGGGAACTATCAATGGGTGTCACCGGACGACCTGTTTTACTGTTAACAGTCACTGAGACTGTGTACTGAGCGTTAGGTCACTGTGACAGAGAGAACAGGTCGCCACTTTTCCAGCATTATTTGTGCGACATCCAACTTTCAACTGACTTAAATTATATACTGTCCAACGATGAAAGGGCCTAGATGTTCTTTTCAAATCCATGGTGCTTGGGGCTTTTCACGAAATGACGGTTTACAATCACTATCGTCAAATGACAAAATGGGCTAAGTGTTTATCAGATTCATTGCGCTTTGCGCTTCCTTGTACAACGGGACGGTGAATGAAGAGAAATCAATCAATCACTATCGATTGTATTGATATAAGAGATTTTATTATCATGATCGAGCAAGAATACACACATTCTAGACACTGTGGTGGATATCTGGATTTTGCGTCAGTAACAAACAAGTGCTAGATTTCGAGATGCGTTACAGTGTAAACTGAAGATCAGTGACAGTAACCCGAGTGTTTAGTCTAAAGTGTGTGGGTCTGTTGTTGTTGTAGTAGCTTCTGTTTTGGGCGATACGTTGTTTTCCGTATGTTTCGGTTTTTCGTTGTCTTCGATTCGCTGTATCTTTTCCAACTTGATTCCATCATCCACCTGAAATGTAAATCATCACAAAGAGTCAAGGAGACAGTTTTGTGTACTGACTTTAATGGGTTAAATTGGAATGGGAGTCAACGACTGAGTCACTGGCTTATTAATGAGCTTTCTGGGGAGGTAGGGAAATACCAAGGGAATTTTTTCCGGTTTTTTTTTTTTAACTAAAGAAATTGGTTTTAGTCTAGAAGTCACATACTGTTTTAGTTTTCCGCCTGCAACAGACAAGGCCTAAAGAAATAAACTTGGCAGCACGAGTGACGTCATCTGCGGCAGCGTGTAACTGTTTCTCTCTCTCTCTTTTTTTTTTTTTTTTTTTTTCTTTTTCTTCTTTTCTTTTTTTTTTTTTTTTTCTTTTCTTTTCTTTTTTTTTTTTTTTTTCCTTGTTGATTTTCTTCTCTTTTTTGGTGCTTTTTTGGCCTTGTTTGTTTTTTGTTTTGCTTTTTTTTTTTTTTTTTTTTTGGGGGGGGGGGGGTGCTTTTTTTCTCTCAAAGCTGGTAAAGAAAAAGAAAAAACACACACACACACACACAACTCTAGTCGGTCCCATAAAAAAAGAATCGATCAAGAAAGTTAGAAACAAACCATCTTATTGTACTGGCCTAATGGGAAATAAGCACTTGCAATGCGATAGAGTTTGATGCACAACAACACGAGTGAAAGACACAATACGGAAACCGGATGTTTGACTGAACTGGCTGTGTCCCCAGTTGATGAACTTTGTACTGTACAGGAAGTCTGTCTTCCGTCCGGTTCACTTCATAGCTTTATGAATGTACCTCTCTATACTCTATCTACCGTGTTTAGCGTGTACTGAAGTTAGGATGATGTCACACGTGAGGCTGTTTCGGTCCGAACAAACATCGAACACGGCTCAAACACGAGCCGGAACAAATAGAGCAAAGACGTGTCGTGGCTGTATGTCACACGAGGAACGAAGGAAAGCGCCGTGTTCGGTCGTGTTCGATGTTTGTTCGGACTGCAAGGTCTCCCATGTGAAATCAGCCTTAAAACAAGTAAAGCAAACCTTGCCCGCTATGTGATTTAACTGGTTAAAACGAAAAAGCCACTGCAAACCAGTAGGAGCCACTTCAAGCCACTATTACACAAGGCGTGGGCCTTCCCCGCTAGGCCCGAGACCTCTGCAGATTACTTAATAGTGGCTTGAAGTGGTTCCTAGTAATATGAAGATGTTAAGTAAAAACGCATTTTTTTTTTGCATGGGCTCTTAAGATATTAAAAATAGTTTGTACCATGTTCGAATCCTCTTCAACTGCAAAATTAATGTGGCTATTCAAACAAATGTGACACCCCCCCCCCCCCCCCCCCCCCCCCCCCCCCCCCCCCCCCCATCCGCCCCATCCCTCGCATCCTTGTTCGATGTCGATGTCTCGTTGTGTCATAAATCTTGATAGCATATCTTACAGTATATATCAACTGATAACATCTGTGGGCGGAATATTGCTATGTTACCGTGTATAGGCTGGAACTGGTGGTTTGGAACCAAGGACACGATATTGATGACAAGCGTTTGAAGATCCGGAGCTGATATTCCTCTGGGACGTCCTCCGATCTGTTAAAACCTGGAAACAGAATATTGCATGTGTTTGAAGTGGAAAAGGCAAAGGAAATGTACGGCTGGCCGGACTAAATTTTGCTGATGCAGTGTGTGCGTGCATGCATGCGTGCGTGCGTGAGTGCGTGCGTGCGAGTGTGACTGTGTGTGTGTATGTGTGTGTGTGGGGGGGGGGGGGGGGGGGTCTGCGTGTGTGCGTGCGTGTGTCCAGTACCTGTTGCCCAGCTGATGAGGAGTCCACAAAGAACCGTAGTGAAAACACCAATGACGCTGAACCACAGGTAAGACAAACCGTACAGGTTCTCTATCCCCTCTCTGTAGTAAAAAAAAAAAAAAAACACACAAAAAAAACGGCATTAACTTACACTTCCTCCAAGCAGTCTGTTTATCAATCTATCATTAGTTCTAAAACCATGCAGTGAACGAACAATTTGAAACAAAACATTTACTTCAGGGGATTTTGAGATAAAGCCTAGCTTCGGCCACAGGCACACAGTTCTCTCCCCTTACTGGCTGCTAAAGTATGACAAGGTGTGAAACGAAACAGCAACCTGACTCACCCCTGATTAAAAAAAACCCCAAAAAGTCATTAGAAATCGAGGCCACGAGTAGACCAGTCAATGACTGCGCTGCTGAAGCCGGAAATAAACACAATATCTACTGATACAAGCCAAAATCCGACAGCGGTCCTAAAAGTAAACTTATTTGAGGTTGTTGTTTTTTCCGAGAGGTTCGGGATATAATGATAATAATAATTATTATTATTATTATTATTATTGTATTGGCGCTTTACCCAATTTCATGAATCAGCTCAAAGCGCCGCGAGCTGAACCCAACACGCACGCTCACGTGAATAACACGCATTCTCTCACACACTGCATGGACATGAACACATGTGTGTGGGTTACCATGTATGACCGCCTACAAACAGAAAAGGCTTGACTCGATGCTGATCGGTTATCATAATGTTTCAAATGCTTTTTCCCCCGGCAATGGGTGAGCCAGACTGCTGTTTCGTTTCATCCCTTGTCATATCTTAGGAACCAACAAAGAAAGAGAACTCTGTACCTGTGGCTTCAGCTTCGACATTATCTTTCCTTTAGCCTCGGGGAAGTCAGAATAGAGCCGATTCATAGCAGTCGCATATATCAGCGATCACAGTTTAACAAGCATGACTGTCTTTCGGTGGGAAGAGGAGCATCTTTTGCGCACACTGTATTACATACAAACTGTAATATTGTTCGTCCATCGGTGTCGATTTATACATAAATTCATAATGCATTAGTAATTACCTCTTTTTTTCAAACACACCAGTCTTTGCAAAACACAGGACTAACGTACTAGCTACGTGTGTGTGTGTGTGTGTGTGTGTGTGTGTGTGTGTGTGTGTGTGTGTGTGTGTGTGTGTGTGTGTGTGTGTGTATGTGTGGTCTGTCTGTCTGTCTGTCTGTCGGTGTGCCTGTCTGTTTATCTGTCTGTTTCTCTGTCTCTCTGCCTGTCCGTCTGTGAGCTTGCTTCCTTACAGCCGATCAGGATCGGAAGGCGCGTATGTCGAAGGTTCAAGGGTACTCGTAAACTGTGTGACCGGAAGTGAAATAGTCGTGATGTCAGTTCCGTTTCCTGTATGGTTACACCCGAGAGTAGAAGTAGGTAACTTGAAGTCCAGAGGTTTAACTGTGTAGGTGCCGACACTCAGCCATATTGAAACACCAAGTCCCAGAATACCTCCGGATAACGCCCCCTAAACACGTGAACAATAATCACAACCATCAGAATGTAAGTCAAGGAAACATTTTTCTGTAGCGTAATCAGATTATGATTACCGTAGTCGTGAGTTCTGGAGCTATTCCATTATCGAGATATGCCAAAATTTCATTACGATGAAGACGGCGTTCAGGAATAATAATAATAATAATAATAATGCGTATGGTATAGGCGCTTTACCCAATTTCATAAATCGGCCCAAAGCGCCGGGAACTGAACCCAACACGCACGCTCACGTGAATCACACGCATTCTCTCACACACTGGACATACACATTACAATCACGTGGTGCGAAGGGTCAGCTCAGCTATTTAAATTTCGGAATTTAGAATTGCATTCATATTTTTTTCAAATTTGGTGGGCTGAAGATTTCCAAAGCAGAGGGGGAGGAGAAAACCCCCGACGATCGGCCCGAATGAACGGTGCCGCATATGAGGAGGAAAAATTCTTTGCCCCGAGTGGGACTCGAACAATGAACTCCTGACCTCTCGCATTGGTGACAAGTCTCTTAACCACGAGACCACCGACCGCCCCGGTATCAAGGTTTCACTGATATCATATAGCAGTAGCTACAAGATTCTAAGTAAAAGTAAGTAAATCAAACCAAGTTCTTCGTGACAATGCAAACAATGTAATTTAGAGGGTGGGGTGGGTGTTTGGGAGTTTCACGTCCTTTTCCACCACGTATATGCAATTTGGAAATGTAACCATGGCAAAGTCTACACCAGTAATTGAAGTATCAGCCGCCGCTCTCTCTCTCTCTCTCTCTCTCTCTTCTCTTCTCTTCTCTTCTCTTCTCTTTCTTCACCTATTTCCCGATGTGTTTCCTTAGAATTGTTTGCGCTTCTTTCTATCTTTGCATGTTTACATTTTTATTTTTATTTTTTACTATTACATTTACTCCTTTTGTGCCAGGTATACTTTTTGTCATATTAGCCTTTTAGTGTTTCTAGATTAGCAGGACAGCTCGTAAGATAGGCAGACCTTGCCTACAAGTCTTTATCCTGAAATAAACGTTTCAGTCAGTCTATCTCTCTCTCTCTCTCTCTCTCTCTCTCTCTCTCTCTCTCTCTCTCTCTCTCTCTCTCTCTCTCTCTCTGTGCGTGTGTGCGCTCGCGCGCGCGCGTGTGTGTGTGTGTGTGTGTGTGTGTGTGTGTGTGTGTGTGTGTGTGTGTGTGTGTGTGTGTGTGTTCTTACAATCCAGTTTGTACTGGTGAAGCCTGACCCAAGGATAAACAGCCCAACAAGAGGTGCGCCGGCTGCTCCGTTTAGTGTCAAAGAGGCCTGAACAAAAATAGCAAACAATAAAGTTATCTTCAATAAGAGTAAAATTAAATCTTTATGACCGGTAAAGTTGAAAGACTAATATGCGCGTTAGCCCCTTTCATCCTGAGTGCCCGCGGGTAATATTTATATGGCAGAAATATATTTGTGAGATTTGCCTGAACTGACAACGATCATGAATACGGACGGTGGGTACAAACACATGTTAAGAGAGAAAAAAAAGCGATGAAAAGGAGGCCATGCATGTTTGAAAGTAAAGCTGAAGACAAAGACGGCTAGTGTGTGGTTTAACTCAATTCATACCAAGTTCTGCTTTAAACTGTAGGAGGGAAGGGATGATTCTCAGAGAAGATGGCAAGGAGTTCCAAACGTGAGGGACACTATAACTGAAAGAACGTTGGCCAAATGTTTTGAGGCTGACCCGGGGGATCTTAAGTAGCTTTTTGACTACGTTTGGCAGATTTTTGCCTGCGTACATCAGGTATACATTACCATGAAGAATGTGCATGGACAGTAAGGAATCTGGAAAGAAAATAGTGCTGGGACAAAGGTTATCATCAAGTGATCACCACCCAAACCAGAAAAGAAAAAGAAAGATTACTTTTCTTGAGTACCTGCAAAACCGTTCCTCCAAGCTGCATCACCATAAATGCAAGTCCCACGCCCAGGCAGCCGTACAGCACAACTAGAAGACAAAATTAAAATGGTCAAACTAAAATCAAAATTAAAATAAAAAATTAAATGGTCAATGTATAGTTTCGGCGCATGTTACTCGGGATTCAAAATCTTGACTAACTAGTCAAGTGGCTAAAGTCGAATTTGTGAGAGTAACAACTTATAGTGCTTTTGGTAACAGAGTCGCCAATGCTTTTGCGGATTTTTTCACGGTGATTTTGTGCATATTTATTGAAAACAAGTGTTTGAAAACGTGTGACCTAAGTTTTATCAACCATAGATGAGATTATGATGGCTGAAATAGCTGACGACCTCGGCATCAGTAAAAATTGGGGCGAAAATGTGAAAAAGGGTCTAGAGATTAGCCTAACACATATCCCGAGTATAAACAATGATGTCACAAATTAATGCAATCTTATTATGTAATGTAATTAATGTAATTGACGTGTACTCCTAAAACCTTCATGAGACAGTCGGGAAAAGTGACGTCAGTAAATAGTCTATAGACTATTCTACTTGTAGTTTACGAACTAGCGGTTCATATGAAACACACCCACCGAGAAGTTTCGTGACCATGGTGGCTCTCTCGTCCGAGAAATGGGACAGCTTGAGCTTGAGAAAGTCTTCCCACGTGACAGCTGATAGGGAATTCATCATGGACGAGACAGAACTGAGCACATATATAAAACATAATATCATTATGTTCATGATGAGTCTCCACTGTCGGTGGTCGGGGTTCTCTCAAACAATGTATGGATGTGTGTGTGGGGGGGGGGGGGGGGGAGGTTGGAGGGGGATATAGAGGGTTAGCCTAATACCCCTCCCATCCCCCCAGCCCCCCTTATCCACCACCCCAACGGCACCATCCCCGCCGAAACACATGTACATATACATTCAAAATCTCTGAACTAATTCTGTTCTATTCCGTTCTGTTCATGCTTTGGAAATGTTTAGCCCACAAAATTTGAAAAAAAAAAATGCAAATCGAAATTCAGAAAGTTAAGTAGCTGAGCTGACCCTTCGCACCATGTGATTGTAATGAGTTCATGTTCAGTGTGTGTGACAATGCGTGTGATTCACGTTAGCGTGCGTGTTGGGTTCAGTTCGCGTCGCTTTGAGCCGATTCACGAAACTGGGAAAGCGCCGATACAATACCACACACACACACACACACACACACACACACACACACACACACACACACACACACACACACACACATACGCATGCACGCACGCACGCACACACACACTGACATACACACACACCTATATTCATTCACTGCTTCTCAGTTTGTAATGACGACTGACAGTTTCGTGTTATGTCTACTGACCTGAGTGCACCGCTGAAGAGGCTGGCAACAAACAATCCCGACATGCCTTCCAGGTGACCCAGCACGTCCACCACGAAATATGGAAGCAACTTACAACATAAGAAGACAGTTTGTCAGTCCGCAACTTCCAGTGCAAAATACAAAACTAACAATAATATTATACTACATACGTCGTTTAAAGTTACTTAAGTCGAATTTTACTCAGTGAAACATGTCTTTTTCAGAAGAAAAGGAATCACAAAAAGAAGCAGCCACAAGGTTCTCTTTGCCTAAAATAGGTGGGGAAAAAAATATGAACGGGACATAATTCTCAGGCAATTTCACTGTGTACATTCTTACAAGCAGTTGCTTCCCTTGAGTCCACATCGCGATGGGCTAGCTGTTTTGTAAGATTTTGGTTGTTCTGTTGTTGTTTTATTATTATTATTGGTTGTTGTTGTTGTTGTTGTTTTGTTTTGTTTTGTTTTGCATTGTCTTGTTTGTTTGTTTGTTTGTTTGTTTGTTTGTTTGTTTGTTTGTTTTACTTTTTGAGGCGGGGGCTGTTGTTGTTGCTTGGTTTGCTTTAATTTATTGTATGTGTCTTATATACACTTTTGTATACATGTAAGTAATTGTATCCCTGAAAATATCCATATGTTCATACACAATTTTTTTTACATCATATCATAAAGGTAATATTAGTCACAAAGGTTATGATAATTTTCATGTGTGTTACCTGATTTGGGTTATTTATCTGTTTGTCAGCCAGAGGATCACACTCGGCGTATCTTGCGTACAGAACGAGCCCCATCAGAGAACATAATGTTATAATGATGAACATTCCGGGTGCGTTCAGCAGAAGAGCACTGCACACGAAAACATGCTACTGAAAAAGGCGGAAATAAAGATCGTTGAACGCTGAAGCACGGATATTTGTACGGTACACAACAGCTGTACACGCAATACAAACTAGACACGCATTTAAATCCAGGCATCCAGCAAATAGCAAACGCACAGTAAAGTCAGTTTGTATACGGGGTGTCTTAGTGCTCTCTCTCTCTCTCTCTCTCTCTCTCTCTCTCTCTCTCTCTCTCTCTCTTATTTATCTGTTTGTATAACGGTACCCCCCCCCCCCTCCCATTCAGTTCGTCGCATGATAGTCTCAGTTGCTAGGGCGCCTCTACCACCCCTGTCTAGCTGCAAGATGGTCTCCGTTGCTTGCACGGCTCTCCACGACCTCCCCCCCCCCCCCCCCCCCCCCCCCCCCCCCCCCCCCCCCCCCCCCCCCCCCCCCGGCCCCTTTCCCCCAGTTTGTGAGGCGCTTACAGCTTCCCAAAAGACAGGCGCCATTCAAACCGTCGTTATCATCATCATCATCATCATCATCATCATTTCTGTCATCGTATCTTCCCAAAGGACAGGCGCCATTAAAACCGTCGTTATTATTATTATTATCGTCGTCGTCATCATCATCATCATCATCATCATTTCTGTCATCGTAGCTTCCCAAAGGACAGGCGCCATTAAAACCGTCGTCGTCGTCGTCATCATCATCATCATCATCATCATCATCATCATCATCATCCATCATCCATCATCATCACTGTCATCGTCATCATTAGTAGTAGTAGTGGCAGTAGTATTTGAGTAGAAAAAAGTAGAAGCCGTCGTAATCGATATAGCAGTAGGAACAGCATTAGTGGTGGGATTACTAGTAATGGCAATGCGTACGCACGTACATTTTAGCTTCCCGGAGATTTCGTGCAGACGAGAAACGTTGCACCATTTGCTGGTCGACAGCATACGGCGGTAACCAAACGAAGTAGATACCCAGTGTTAATCCCCAGAATGTGTGGCGGATTCGAGGATCCGGGTTAAAACTGGAAACAAAGTTCGATTTGTATATCACACAACCTGAAGTCAGGGTTTTTGTAAGGCTGAAATGTATCATCAGCTCTAGGAACCACAGAAGAAGTTTTTTGAGCGATAGATGCAAAACAGCCACTCTAACCAGTCCGCCTAACCAGTATTTGCCTATTATTATAAATAATCTTGATAAGGACATCTTTCCTTATGTAGACGCTATATAGATAGATTATTATTAATATTGCTGCTCTCCACGGAGATATCGAGAGAAATAGTGTATACAGAAAAGCAATGAACTTACTCGAAGAATTTGATCCTGTCGCCTCTGTCACAAATCTCCCACACTGTGTCCATCCCTCCTTGGTCCACTGCAGCCTGCGGGTAACAAGTTATGTTTTGGGTAATGTCAAGGTCATTGTTACTGCCATCAACATAAACTTTAAGAAGGACAGCAAAGAGGAAGGAAGAATTTTCCACTTTTCTTTTGGAGTTCCTATCAACTTTGTTTTGTTTTTTTGGTTTTTTTTTTTTGTTGTTGTTCTTGTTGTTGTTGTTGTTTTGTTTTGTTTTTGGGGGGGGGGTTGTTGTTGTTTTTTTGTTGTTTTAATTTCCATCGCCACCATAAGTCCTTGATATTGATATTCCTTTAAGTTTCAAGGTCATTGCAAATAGTCTAGTTTAGTCAAAGTATTTTGTATTCCCTCTTTAGCTTACTCTCTTCACGAGCATATTCGATAACACAGTGAACTTGTGGATACGTAATGCAAAGTCAGTGTTAGATAATCATAGTGTGTATATCACAATATCGCTTTTTATTTCCTGTTGTGACAAAACTGGCCAACGGAAACATAACACTGGCCTACCCGATGAATGTACGTTCTTATCTAAAGTGCTTCTACCCTGTGAAGGAGAGAAATCCTGGTTCATCTGGATACGGACAAATATTTTACATGCCCACGTGTTACAGGCCCGCTGCACTCTTTACCAAGTTGAACATGTCAATCTGGCGTTATCATAAAGTGTAGGAAGTCATAAATGACCTAGGCTTAGATACCGACCGTTTGAGAGTTAGAAAGAGACGGAAGAAAGAGTCAGTAGTTTTGAAAAGACATTAAGCTTTGGGGGAAAGAGAATAGTATTTATGTCATCTTCTCCCTCCAGCAGTCGAATTCAACTAAGTTTTACTGAGTTTTCATTGGCCTTGAGCTACATTACGCTCCCTCAAGTGATATTCAGACCCTACCTCGCGATATCACTTTATATCGCAACAAAAGACAAGGTACAGTGAATCACATACCATGATGAGCACCGTCAACATCCCGCCAAGCATGACGATCGTCTGGAACACGTCAGTCCATACTACAGCCTTCAGTCCACCCAGTGACGTGTAGAACATGCAAACTGCCCCCAGCAGCACGATCACAAGCCACTCCGGGAATCCAGTCACTGTTAAATATGCAGTTGAATATCACTGATAATGACACCACGTGCATATAACGAAGCAACGCTCTACCTAAACCTTTTCTTTTTTTTTCAGTTCAGTTCGGTCACGTATAAAGAAGCAACGCTCTAACTAAACGTTTGTTTTTCAACTCAATTCAATAAAACTGAAGGGCAATTTCTTTGGGACACTGGATAGTTTTAAAAAAATGATGGACTGAGAAAACTTATCAATATTGATCAATAAAGATCAGTTAAAATTAGAACATATCACAATATCATTGTACGTGTATCAGATCATACAATCATTATAAATAAATTATCATATTTGTTTCATAAACGCATCGCAGTCTATCACACTACATCATAACTAAACTCAGACCTCATTGAAACTCCATTAAAAATATGATATATGTATATTAAATGCCCCCACAGACGTATATATACAGTACATGTAAATGTTTAAATAAGGAGTACAGGATGGTGTATATCGCTTGCACTTCCTGATATATTAATCTTTCCGGCTTTTTGAAATACGGCCACACAACCATGTAATATCAGTCTAGGATATCTAACAGTCCACTTATTGATCACTGCTGAACGAATTGATTATGTGTGTCAATGTTCGATAATTATAGTGCGTTTATATCGCTTTTTATTTCCTAGCGTGACAAAATTGACCCACAGAAACATAACAGTGGCCTACTCGGTGAATGAAAAAAGAAAGAAAGAAAGAAATAATAATAATAATAATAATAATAATATAGTTTATTTAGTTTTTGCAGGCCATTCTCCCATGTGAACAAGAGAAATTTCGATAGAAATACACAAGCCGAAGTGAGTGCACTGAAAGTACATTACAGGCAGAAAACACTACTTATGTCCAGCAAGATCTTTTACAATAAAAAGCACGCCTAGACAGCTCAAGCAATCATTCCTGACAGATATGTATTTTAATGTCTAATCTTCAAAACATTTATTGATGTACGTTGCCAGTTTGAAAGTTTGTTTTTCGGACATGTTGGCACAGCTACTCGTTGCATGTACGTTCTTATCTAAAGCACTTCGACCCTGAGAAGGAGAAAAAAAACCCCTCGTTCATCTGGATACGGACAAGAGTGTACCAAGGTCTTATCTCTCGGCTGTCCTTATAAATATTACTCTTTGCATTTCTTCCTGGTATCAGTGAGGTTAAGTTCGGTTCAAAATTGCTACGTTCGTTATGATGACCCAGTGCGCTCCGACCAGGACAATAGTGGAAATTTCCTTCTCCAGCAAAGCCGGCGTCTTTTGTCAGCTTACACTTTGCCAACAAACTGTTAGTTACTTTAAGCTTTTCTAATACTCCCTTTCAGAAGAAATTTTGTTCAAAAATTGCCAGTGGCACAATAAAGATTTTGAACTGAAATTTGATTTTGAAATAAACGTACGCTGAGGTTACTTCGAATATGTAAAGTACTTGACCTCTTTGACCTCTTTTCTAATTTTGTGGTTTGGTGTGGACTGTGTGAGGGGGGGAGGGGGTGGACTTAGCATTTGACGGGTCAGAGAAGTGCCACTTGACATCGATTTGCTCCTTTGGTCAGCACACTTCTTCGTGTCAATATTCTGCCATCTCAGACGAGAGTACAACAGAGTAGGTGCTTTTATTATGAATACTCTGGAAACTTACCGGCGCTTAAAGCTGTTGACGGCCCAAAGAGAACTATCCCCATTCCAATAGACTGAAAATATAAAGAAGTATTCAGTTTAAAACCAGACTGATCAGGTTGACATGAAAACGGTAATGACTGCGAAGTGGTTACAAGTTAAGCAAATAAAAGCGACACAAAAGGGACAGAAACCACTTAACTTTGACAAAGGACGGCACAGGTCGACGTTTCGGCTTACGCCTTCTTCAGGACATAAACAAATGGGACATAACTTCAACAAACCAGACAGTTTGTTGAAGTTATGTCCCATTTGTTTATGTCCTGAAGAAGGCGTAAGCCGAAACGTCGACCTGTGCCGTCCTTTGTCAAAGTTAAGTGGTTTCTGTCCCTTTTGTGTCGCTTTTATTTGCTTAGGTTGACATGATATTAATGTTTATAAGTATTAGTTTTTTGTGTAAATCTCTTTGATTTAATGTCATTCAGATCTCGTGGCGAAAAAAAGTGTCATTTACAACGACTCCAAGGGTAAATTTTTTTGTTGTTAGGGTTTTTCCCTCTCTTAAAATCTTTTCGTTAAATAATATCTCATGTTCAGGTTTTACTTGCTTTTTGTCTTTTTTCGTAATACTATCGCAGAAAAACGTTCTGAATTTGTTCGTTTTGTTCGAAACGTAACCGACAAAATAAAAGCAGCAGACGAGGAGAATTATTCTTCTTGCTCTGTTAACACCGCTTACAGGCAGTGTACGGAAGAGATGAGGTTTATAAATTTCTACCGGCCAAGAGAGATTTTATTGCCGGCTTTGAGCCCAAAGGGCTTTTGAAGCCATGGCAAAATGAGACAGTACGAGCTACAAGGTTACAGATTACATGCTCTCAGTCGAATACCAACTGTTCGAAGAAGGAAGATGAATGCTCCAAAAAGCCGGACTGCTTTTGATTTGAACCGGAGCTCCAGGTACTGAAACATGAGCGAAATCTTCGACTTTTGAAACTCTGGTGAGCGAAAAGAAAGGACACATCCCAATGTTGTTGTTGTTGTTGTTATTCTACTTATCCTTCTTGTGCTTGGTCTTGTTGTTGTACTATATTTCTAGGCAGTGTTGTGTTCGTGAGCGTGTCTGTACGTTCGAAATCTGAAGGTTAGTAGGGCTCTGAATACAAGACACTGCGGTTTCTTGGCCGTGAAAACGATGAGACGTTCAATGGCCCACAGCAAGACTGTAGAAGACTGTCCGTTTGCTCCGTGTGTGTGTGTGTGTGTGTGTGTGTGTGTGTGTGTGTGTGTGTCTGTGTGTGTCTGTGTCTGTCTGTCTGTATGTCTGTCTGTCTGATTTGTGAATCTAGATATGATAGCCGTTGGCCCTTGATTTTTTTTTTTAATTGTATGAATAGTTAGACGTGAAATAAAATAAAATAGCCGTAGAGTATCTTACCTGAAACACACTGACCACCTTGATAGTAAAGAACATGGGTCCAAACAGCAGCGCGCCAGTCACTGGCGTCAAACAGGCTCCGATGATAGAAATCCAGTACATGCTTCCAAACTGGTAAATTTCAGCTGGGGTGCCTAGCAGTGTGGATGCAGAAAAGAAGCTGGCAAGTACCGACAGAGCCAGTGGAAGGAAACGCATGGAGTTATCCGCCATGAGGAACTCTCGTGTGCTCCTTTGTCTTCCTCCGGCGCATGCGTAGTAGACGCCAATGCCGGCGGAGATCAGGAGCATGGCGGCAAAAACTATATAGTCTGGGATGGAGAATTGATGGTCAGCCATCTTGGAAATGGAAGTAGACCGCAAGAAAACAAAATCCAAAGGGAACGCTGAAGAAAGTAGATGATCAAACACCACCTGACGAAGATGTCCCGGTTCTGTTCACTGAGGTAAATGTTGTGATTTTCGCCGTGCGTTTCGGCTTCTCTGGGTTTTGTCAGGATACAGCTGTGCGTGATTATATAACCCGTGAAATGGTAGGCACTGCCCAAAAAAATGTTCTGAAGAATTTGCTGTCGTAAGAAAATTTAACAAACTGCTCAAAGCGTTAAAGTACAATTTTTTGTGATTCTGAGGCTCAAGAAAATAAACTGCATTTGTCCATTGTAATCATACCAATTTTGACGGTTTTGGACAATGTTTCCTCTTTTACAATATCCATCTGTAATCAATCATAAAAGTGCATAGTGTTCTTTTAGTCGATTTTGGAAATTCAGCTTCCGGTTCTTTCTTTCTTTTTCTTTTCTTTTTCTTAGTTTCCTTGAAGACAAGAGAACCCACAAAACGTTTCCTTTCGTCTATCCCACAGTATCCACACTTCCAAAGAACCGCTTTCTCAACACATTGCTGTGTTTCACACGTTCACAACAGCAACGCTGCAGTACTGACCTTCAACAACTCTACCATGTGCCCAGCATATGAACGACCAAAGAAGGCTCCCCTTTATCCAAGCACCAGCAGCGAAAGTCTGTTTGTTATCACGACACTTGGAACGTGTCACTAGTATGTCTACAATAGTGCAAGAGTGGGGAGTTAGCCCAGTTTTCAGAGGATCAACTTAGCCAAGATAAAACATACATTAGTCAAGATAAACCTGCGATCTTGTGGGTCGGTGCATGACACTGTGTATCTTTTCTATTACTTTACTTTATCGTGTCGTATGTTGACCACACAAGTGCTTCGTCTGGTTCAGGAATCAGTCCATGTACACATGGATTTACTGTCTATGAACGCTCAGTTGGTAAAGTTCGCCTATTACGGGATGCAAATGTATACCAGTCATGTGCAGGACAAGCAAATATACCCTAGTCGTCCACTAGTGGGGGGGGGGGGGGTTTGGGGGTTTAACGTCCTTTTCCGCCACATAGGGTGATATCAAAGACGGGGCAACGATGAAAAAGCCAGCACAAATATTTGGCCCCAGCCGGGATCGAACTCACGACCCGAGCATTAGAAGTCTAACGCTCTACCATTCGACCACCCCGGCTCCCCGGTGGGGGGGGGGGGGGGGTTGTATCCCCACTACGTGGGAGCGGGTGCAAATGTACTGTGTTTTGGGTCTCGCGAAGTGAAGTCACATGGCACGTGGCCGCTGACTTTGTTTTTCGACTTTGCTATATGTGCCGCATTTCAAGAAGAGAATATCGCCGTAAGATGGTCGAGATTTATACGCATTTAGTTTTATGTCCCTTGTGACTGTGACCGTTTCATTTTCGATCACTCTACTGGTGCACGTGTGTGCCATTCGATTCGGCTTGGCAATCGTGAATCGCGGCGGCCATTGGCTTACGGTTCGACGTCGAATAGTTAGCAGTGTTTCAACTCCTTGAGAGGGAGTGGTGCAGTTTGATTATGTTCGTGTTTGCTGCTGTAAGAGCCTTCAAGGAACCGTTCATCTTGCCTGATTTTTGCATACGTGACCAAAAACGAAAAGGAGTCAAAACCGTGGGATACCCATGCGTGGTATGAAATGTGTTAACTTACTGGTACATGCAGTTGTAATGTCATGTATTTTATTCCCTCACCCCCCACCCCACCCCACCCCACCCCAAATAAAAAGTATTGTAAAAAGAAATACGCATGAGTGAGCTTAACTAAACTGAATTGAATTTTATCATAAGTGCTGTTGCCTGCAAATATAGGACAGGAGTCACGGTGACAAACTGGTGTCTTTTGTATGGGTTCTCCTCTACGCCAGAGCTCTCGCTCGCCGGTCAGGGGACGTAACCCAAAGGAATTAATATTCGTCCATGCCGGATTACCTCCCGTCATGTGATTCGTATTTTGTATGTTTCTTGGGATCAAGTTTCTCTGCACAGTTCAGGCTTAGCCCGAAGAATCTACCTCGGACCTGAGGTAGCCTACACGTTGTCCATAAGCTGTGTACCACAGAGCACGTGATTCTTCGGGCTGAACTGCAAACTGTGGAACCCAGGTAAAACGTGTCTGTTGCTGTTCCTCGGTGTTCTTGTTCGTCTTCTTGTTCTTTTCTTGCCTTCACACCACACGCACACACGCACGGGCGCACACATGCACGGGCACACACACACACACACACACACACACACACACACAAATTGCGCTAGCTTCCATCCAAGGTCTCTATAGATTCCACCAATGACCTGGGAGGAATATCTTTATAGCTGACGAAGAGTTGGGGCAGCACTTAAAAAAAAAAATAATAATAATAATGTGCAGAACTAATATATATTCAGGAAACTCCTGTTGACACATTTAATACCGATAAGTTTACACCAAAACATTAACAAATCCGTCTTTGAACTATATACACACGCGTCTTGAAAGAATTAATGTTGTATTGTAGAAGTGCAATTACGGAATGTACGTTTATGTAACATCAGGGTAACTGTACAAAAAATGTGCTGTGCCATATTCCTCACAACTTGAACACCTCCCCCCCCCCCCATCCCTTCATGTCCTCTCCACACCTATAAAGGTAAAACTGACGTTTCCTCTAAGAAATATACAACGGTTAATCACAGCAGAACAAAAAAAAACATTCACGTATTTCCACTACAGAATCAGATAAAGTTTTGACTTGATTTTGTAAAGTGTAGAAATCTATAAAATAAAGCTAAACAAAATACCAGCCATGGAAAATTGATACAGAAAAACAATTACCGTGCAACAACAAACAAACATGTAAATGAAGGTACTTAAAAAACAGTTTCCGAAAGTAGACAAGGAAAGTAACATAAAGGAAAGTAAGTTTCAGAACTTCTCCATCGTGCAATGTACAGAAACAGCATAAACCAAGTCTTTCAATAACCCAAAAGCTGGGTAGGTGGGACTGCAGAAATCACCATGAGAGATTTCATGACGATCGTTGTCCACTTTGAAAATTTAAACGAGACATGAGGCCAACTTCCTTGAAAAGTGTGGCTTTAACAGAGCACTGTGTTTTCATAAACTGCATCTCCACCAGAAGTAGCCTCCAACTGCACCACGTTCACTCTTCCTTTGCCTCCTGCTGCGCCTGTTAAATAAGAATTATCGGATAAAATATGACCCACGTCAGAAAACAATGTGGGTCCGGGGGATCGGATTGAGGAGGGGGCAGGGGGGAGGTGCATAAGTTGAAAGAGACAGAGGGAGGAGTATAATAATAATAACAATAATAATGAGTATTGTATAGGCGCTTTACCCAATTTCATGAATCGGCTCAAAGCGCTGCGAACTGAACCCAACACGCACGCTCACGTGAATCACACGCATTCTCTCACACACTGGACATACACACATTACAATCACGTGGTGCGAAGGGTCAGCTCAGCTATTTAAATTTCGGAATTTAGAATTGCATTTATTTTTCAAATTAGGTGGGCTGAACATTTCCAAAGAAGAGGGGGAGGAAGCCGGAGTACCCGGAGAGAACCCCCGACGGTCGGCCCGAACGAACGGTGCCACATACGAGAAGGAAACATTCTTTGCCCCGAGTGGGACTCGAACCCCTGACCTCTCGCATCGGTGACAAGTCTCTTAACCACTAGACCACCGACCGCCCCACGAAGTATGGAGGGGGAAGGGCACTTGCTGACAATAGGGTTTTGCAAAAGACACGTGAAAAATAAACAGAAATACACATGATATGTAACAAGATTTACCCCTATCCCTGGAGCCACAGACAGCTGTAATGTTGACGTACGGGTTCTCCCTAGAGTTGTCTGAATCTAGGGCTGCGTTGTCGTACACTGCCTCTGCAAATCAAGGATGAATTCAATGGATATTTATTTGCCATCGCCTGGGAATTAGCAGCATTTAAAAGGTGCGCATGCGCCCAGCTGGAAATGGCCATTCACTTATCGTAAAATAAACCACTCTTAACGTCAAGGAAAATTTACTGTAGAGGAAGGAAATTCAGTCATCATCATATATATATATATATATGCCAGGAGTGCGAGGCATTATTCATATTCATAGTTTGAAGTGTGGAGCTGGATACAAGCAGATGTACACGTACGCGTATATGCCCAATTCGAAAGGTATGAATCTCTTTTGAGAAATAAAGTTTGTATGTTTGTTTGTTTGTTTGTTTGTTGTTTTTTTTCAGTCTTGACGCATTTCCAAATGTGAGTATTCATATCGTTGTTTATTTTGGTGCTGGTGGTATTGGTGCAGTGTGTGTGTGTGTGTGTGTGTGTGTGTGTGTGTGTGTGTGTGTGTGTGTGTGTGTGTGTGTGTGTGTTTCAGACCTTCACACTGCACTCGACGCGAGATTTGGGTCATGGAGAGGTCAGTGTAGCCTGGGTTCCTGACCTGTCTTTTAAAAGCTGGACTCTCGTAGGTTGGTGTGCCGGCTGAAATACAAACAATAACACAATAATCCGCCAAGTTTCTTGAGTCTCACTGAACAATTTGCTCAGTCTGCGCGACGCCAAAACCGTAATCGTCTAGTCTCTGATCGCATCAGAATATATCAAATAAAAGCAACAACAACAAAGAACAAGAACAACAACAGTTAAAAACAAGAAATTCTAAAACCTGCATAGGAACATTTGGAGTCGAGAGATAAGTACTGTAGGACGTGACTCACTTGTGCATCTTCTGATGAGCACGACGACGACAACAACAACAACAACGATGATGAGGACGACACCACCACCTATTCCAGCACCTAAGATCAGCGTTCTGGTCTTTGAGCTGTCGCCAGCATCAGATTCTGCAACACCTTTCAGAGGTATGGCGTTTCTTATACTTCAAAGACTGACACACAGTTTTGTCGTAATATGTCAAATAATTTTGAGACCCTGTAAAAACAGTTGTTTAGTATAAGAATAAGAATAGAATAAAATTTCTGATACTTGTAGGCCGCCAGGCCGGGCCTGTATTACGATCGTTTTGATCAGTGCCTTTGATGACTGCCTAACTTTGAGATGCTAGCTACGTAACTTCGAGATACACGTCCACACTAAAGCTCACACACACACACACACACACACACACACACACACACACACACACACACACACACACACACACACACACTTCACGAGAGAGACAGAGAGAGAGAGAGTTCCTGTACATAGACAGACATAACCCAAACCGACACAAGACATGAAAGCTGAGAGGTTTACCTTTCTCAGTCACAGCATGCACGTTCAGCTTGACATAGAAGCTGAAGTCACCAGCCACATTCTCAACAGTCAGTCGGTAAACGCCGGCATCTAGAACCTTGTCATTCTGAACTGAAATGGAGCAAACTTGGTCATAAACAACATCAGATGCCTGGCACTGGAACAGAAACGAGTTGCTGTCTATTTCTTCTCCCTCGTGTTCAGTGTCGTTAGACGTGATGTTCGGACCAACGTATGCCACGTGTAGCAAGGAAGGACTCGGGTACACGAGAAGATGGAGCGACGCGCGAGCCGACTCTCTTTGCTCCAGTGATTTGTTCAGGATCAGAGGTTGTTCGAGATTTCCCAGGCTGTTGTCGTCGAAGAGGTCTGGAAGACCTGGCTCGACAAAAGGCACCACAGAGTGGGTTTGATAATTACGAAGACATATAGATATACACGGTCCTTTTCACAGCATTTCATACGAGTAACTGAAGACGACAGGAATGCAAGCATTGGAAATGTATAAGAAGAACCCGATACTTGTGGCTCGAAAAGAACACCCCCCCCTCCCCCCCAAGAGAAGAAACCGTAGGAACTTTTAACCCCACCATTCTGGCATCATGCACGGTGTCGAGGCCGACAGAAATCAGCATACCAATATGTATTGGAAAAGGGTCTTGGTTACAGAAAACGCTTTGAGGGTGATCAAATAATTTGCGTCCATTCGGAAATTTTAGATTAAAGAGACCTCCCGTAAGCATGTGCAATTTATGACATAAATCTGTGAAATTGATATACTTCATTAAAAGTGGCTATTTTATCAGTGGTGCTTTTGTAGCATTGGTAACTATGACAGTTTGATTCTTACAATTCACAAAGAGCGTGACGTTTTCCTCGTCACTCCCTACTCTGTTGCTGGCTTCACATCTGTAGATGGCGGCATCCTGACAGCGAGCGGACGTGGTCAGCGTGTACTGTTGGACATTCTCATCCTGACCGCTTCTGCGTGTAGTGTACCTCTCTAACGGCCGTCCGGTGTCCACTCTCACCACACGGATGGACGGCTTGGGACGCCCGCTGACAGTACAGCGCAGGATAACAGATGTGCTGTCAGATTCATTGACGGCTACAGATTGTTGCTCACCGTTCAGTGTCAACGATCCGATGTTCGGTTTCACAGCAGCTGAAATGAAGCGTCAGACAACGCTGATTAGGAGACAAACTTTGCAAGAAATGAAATACATAGGTGAGCAAACACATAAGGTACTCTACTTCTACTTTATCATATTCATATTCGTACAAGCCAGCCATTTAGCGAAACAAAACTTGTGAAATTATTTGGGACAAAAAATTCTACCAAGTAACATCTGCTCCGAAAGTAGTTACCTTTCCCGACGAGATATTATATTGAGATTACTGAGAGATGACGTAGATGACGTATACGCTTTTCCGAACTGACAATATATTTGGGTGTTCGGTTGAAGCTAAATGATTTAAACTGCACACATGATCAAATTATTGCCTTAACCCTATAAAAAGACAATTAAACAAAACTGCACTTACGGACAACACGGATGGTCGTAGAGGTTTGCCTTGAGTACAGATTGGGTTGTGTTGTCCAGTTTCCGCTGCAGTTACACTTCATCCCATCGTCTTCCAGTCGCAGCAAGTTTATGTCGATACTGTTAGATACAGTAGTTTCACTAACTGTGTAACGTGCCGGGGAGGTCAGTGTCCGCCCTTGACCCTCACAGACAATGCTGACCTCTGTCACATGTGGCGTACCGCCACTGATCGAACATGTCAAGGTCAGATGTGAACCTTCGACCACGGAGTCGCCGATAGCAAAACCAGAGATGACTGGAGATGACGTGGGCGGGTCTTATTCGGACAGAACAAAATTATGACGTCAGATGAAGTCATTTATGCCCAGAATCGCCAAAAAAAAATGGGACGCTCTACACGAGATCATTAAATTTTGTACATGACTGACATGATTTTCACGCCTTTGGAAGCTACTATTTTTCCTGGTTGAAGAATATCAACGGTTTGGTTTTGTTCGAAGAAAGTCATGTTTCTTTAGTCACCCCTTGTATGATGTTTTGTAGAGCGACATATCCAGTCAAAATAGTGACCCCCTAAATGTTAAGGGCAAACATTAGTTGCCGAATATGAAAAAGAGTCAAATCTGATTTCTTTTTCCGCTGATGCTACATCATAATGCCTTACGCTAGCTGCCTGGATCGCCCGCGGTGACACCAATCCGCCTTTTTTGCGCCTTTTTTTTTCCGTACAAACCGCATGAAAACATTAACAAATGGTAACCAACGAAAGCAGAAACCATTTCTAAAGGGGATTACTTCAAGAAAACCTGGTAACGGCTATTAGCAACAGTGGAACAGAACGAAGATTTTGCACACTACTGACTGTCACAATACTCATAGCGTGGCAGTGGGGAATGAAATCTTGTAACGGCAACAGTCCTAGCTCGGGCAATGAGTTAACATGAGCCAATTGCCCCATTTGTGTTGTTTTTGTGGCTCTTTTGTGGCTGTTAATACGTGTAATGTGAGACGTGTACAGCCCAGCTGTAACTATTAAAAAATAAAAAAAAAACTCTTCACATTTTTTCTCTTGTCGACGCTGTTGATAAATCGAGTTGTCCGTTAACATGATCACGAAACTTTTCCGTCTAAAAAGAAGTGCACTGTGAGATAAGGGGGCCGGCCGGGAGCCGGTACAGTCAAGCCCTAGAGCGTTGGACTTTCAATGCCGTGAGCTGGATTCCCGACTCGGGCCAAATATTTGTCCCGGCCATTTTTCGCGTTGCCTCGTCTTTGATATGATCATGATGATAATGATGGAGACTTGATATAGCGCACGGCTTCACCCTAACTCAGTGCTCACGGCGCTTAGGGAGAGGTTTTGAAAGGAAAGATAGTGAAAAAAAAAAAAAAAAAAAGCTGCGGATGATTACTGGCGTGAGGCACTGAAGAGATGAGTCTTCAGGCGCTTCCGGAATGCGGTAATGCTGACTGCCTCCTTCACTGTCTCAGGGAGAGAGTTCCACAATTTCGGAACCCACCCGTGATGGAAAAGGACATCCTCAAACCCTCAAACACCCACCCACCCCTTAGATGAGGGCCCAAACCACAGACAAAAAAATGTCAACACAAGGAACTGAGAATAGAAATGGTTCATGGCTTACAGTTGAGACGGATGATATACGAATCTGAAGCCGTTAGCGTTGTGTTCTCAGTATTCCTGACGGTGCATCTCACGGTGTTCCCATTGGCAGTGATGCTGGGTGTAAATATGCACGTGTTGTACTCAGCAGAAGTGACTGTCGACGAACAATGAACCCCAGTCCAGGCAAAAGACACAGACGCCGTGAAGTCCTCTGCTGTACAGTTCAGGGTAAGCGGTTTGCTGCCGTCGGTAATATGATAAAACGGACCAGATATGGACACTCTTGAAGGACCACCTGCAGAAGAGGAGTGATAGCAAATGTGAGTTCTGGGCAGAAATTTGCTGGGAGGTTGTTTCTCCAAAAATGGAGTTCACACGTACAGGTAAATGTCAAACTTGAGACGGAAAATACAGGAACACGTACTTCACACAGGCAGGAGCAAAAATGGACGACGGCAGTGAAAAATAATGTGACTATAGATTTATCAAATTATTGCCATTGAAAAGTTTGACAGGGTAACATTTACATGCACCATTACTGTCTGCTATAACAAACTTAGAAATTTCACACACACACACACACACACACACACACACACACACACACACACACACACACACACACACACGCGCGCGCGCGCGCTGTTCTTACGTGGCGGTCTGCAGTCTACTCCAACATCCTCGCTGTGGCTACAGTCGCTGGTGCTGTAATCGATACTGCAGCTAAAGATGCTCGATTCGTGTCCTTGACATCGTACGTCATCAAGCAATATTGGGTCAGTCCCTCTTCCATAATACGCTGACGCCCTTACTATTGGGTGTGGCTCACTGAAAGAGGAAGTCATCCAGGGTACGAGGGTGGGTGCGTGGGTATTTAGGGGTTGAACGTCCTTTTCCACCACATAAGGGTGATATCAAAGACGGGGCAACGAGAAAAAGGCCAGCACAAATATTTGGCCCCAGCCGGGATTGCCAGGGTACGCACGAACACTAGTCTCAGTGCCCCTGAAATGCTTACCGTCGAATACTGTGGGAGATATTTGTATAAATATGTTTATTTGTATAGTCGATAGTCCCATTACCACCGTAAGGGAAATTCAGGCTGCACCCTCGGCGGAGTACGCCGCCATAGTACGGTGCCTCCCATTTTGTGCAACAGTCTTCACACTCTCGGAAGGAAAAAAAAACAATATCAACAACAACAAAAACACCCAATCGATTTTTTTAAGCTTATACTGTTGCCTGTATATTTTTGAACACAGCAAGTTTAGTCACGAGATTTTGAAGCCCGCGTGACAGTAACCATTTAAAGATATACCACTACAACTACAACTACATTCATCGGATCAAGTTTTCACTTACATTTTGATCACCACTGACTATGTCAAAAAAAGCGTCGCAGGAGGTGCTTCATGGATACTACTACTTCTACTACTAAAACTACTACTTAAATACTACCACTATTACCACTAATAATAATACAGATGACATATAAGGCGGCTTACATGAAGTATTCCGGCTCTAAGCGCCACACAATCAGAAACTACAAGCAGAATAACAATATGACACATTCATTAAGTAAGACACTGAAACAGCGCGTGTACACATAACACATATGCATCAGTAATGCAATGCACTTTGAATTTGTACTTTTTTCCATCACTGGCGCAAAATCTAAGGTGCAAGGGTCTCTCGAAGACGTCAAGAGAATGAAAATTCATATTTTTGACCATGCCAACCACTGTACTTCTTACCTTGTGTATCCCAGCATTCTGCACACAACCCTAGCGGCGTCAACATCAAACCAGTCGTCACACACCGTTCCCCATCTTCCTCCTCTGTACACCTCCACACGACCCTCTGATCTTCTGGACCGACCGCTGAGTCGTATCAGACTGTCCGACCCTTTGGTACGAAAGTAACGTAAAGTTAGAAATTTTAAAAAGTGGAAACAATCTTTGGGTTGTTCATTTCAGTAGAACTTCAATATTGTTGGAAAGACGGGGCAACGAGAAATAGGCCAGGGACCGTACGTAGAACTCGAGGTTAATTTAACCCAGGCTAGGACAAAAGAAACCCCAAAACAAAATTAAATAAGACAGGAAGCGAAAAACGAAAGACAAAAATCCTTCTATAACGACATAGGCACCTTGCTGGAGTGGACCCGCTTCCTGATTTAAACCACAAAAAACAACAGACAATTTAACCCTAGAGCTAGTTTAGATCGAGGTTAGACTCTAACCCGGGGCTAAACTCCCTAACCCCGACTTTTACATGCAGGCCCTGGACGAGTATTTGGCCCCAGCCGGGATTCGAACTCACGACCCGAGCATTAAAACTTTAACGCTCTACCTCGTGCCTATCCCGGCTCCCCGGTCCGTTACATAACATGTCCACGTGACCATCTCACGTCGGTACATTGCATTCATAGCTCTGCTTATTCAGTTAAGGAGTCAGCGACACCCGGTTTGAGTTGGATTATCTGGCTCAGTTATTGTTTTACTTACACAGACTTTCGAGTGTACTTCACGGTAGATAAACCACGTGACTTAAAGGTGTACAAAGAGAAAGGAATACACATGGGGAAGGTATCTATCGCTGGTGAGAGATGATAAAATGGCAGTTTTCTGAAGAAAAACACAACACTCTTTCTGTAGAAAAGTCGTTTTTTTTTTCAGCTGAAAAGTCAGTTTTCCCTACAGAAATACAGGATTTAGAATTTTCCTGCAGAAAGCCAGTTTTGTAGAAAAGTGCGTGAGTGCAGAGAAACAGGATTGTCAATTTTTCTGCAGAAAGCCAGGGTTTCAGGGGACGTGGGGTGGGTTTTTTCCCCTCTGCAGAAAAACGGCTATTTTGTCATCTCTCGCAAATGATAGATGCCTCCTTCTCGTATATTGCGTTCTCTTCGTACACCTTCAAGTATGTATTTGTATTACATATACAGTAATTTAGTGATCTTACCTTCTTTTAATCTAGTGATCTTAACTTCTTTTATTTTAGTGATCTTTTATGTGTCTTACGCTCGCCCGCATGAAATGCCCTACGGGGATAAATAAAGTATTTTGTCTTGGCTTGACTTGACTTGACTTGACTTGACATAGGTACTCTACTTCCACTTTATCATATTCATATTCGTACAAGACAGCCATTTAGCAAGGCTGGGGCCAAATACTTGTGCTGGATTTTTCACCGTTGCCCCGTCTTTGATATTTTGGAAAGGACGTTAAACCCCCAAACACCCGCTCACCCACCCGCCATTTAGCAAACAAAAAAATGAAATTGGGGGGGGGGGACGAAAATTCAACCAAGTAACATCTGCTCCGAAATTGATTATCTTTCTTATCCTGACGAGATATTATACTGAGATTACTGAGAGATGAGATAGATGATGTATGCGCTTTTTAGACGATGTGTTTGGTAGAAGCTAAATCATAAACTGCACACATTATCAAATTATTGCAATAACCCAATAAAAAGACAATTAAAGAAAAGTGCACTTACGGACAACACGGATGGTCGTAGAGGTTTGCCTTGAATACAGATTGGGTTGTGTTGTCCAGTTTCCGCTGCAGTTACACTTCATCCCATCGTCTTCCAGTCGCAGCAAGTTTATGTCGATACTGTTAGATACAGTAGTTCCACTAACTGTGTAACGTGCCGGGGAGGTCAGTGTCCGCCCTTGACCCTCACAGACAATGCTGACCTCTGTCACGTGTGGCCTACCGCCATTGATCGAACATGTCAAGGTCAGGTTTGAACCTTCGACCAAGGAGTCGCCGCCAGCAATGCCAGTGATGACTGGAGAGGACCTAGGTGGATCTTGATCAAAGAGAGAAATAAACTATGATATAAAAATTAATGTAATCAGCATTTTGCTTAATATAGAATCCAAATCATTACAGATTATGCATAAAAGACCGTGTATCCCATTAGTAATTTTGTTGTAGCTGAAACAAGGTAATATATATCAGCTATACCTCTTCAACTATGGAATCGCAACGAGGAAGAAACAAAGCCAACCTGAGGGTCTAAACTAAACACTGACAGCATCATCGCCTTTTCAAATACATGTACATTCAAATACTATCAGAGATGTCAAACAACTTAATGGCTTTGTTTAAACTGTAACTGCCACAGAAAGCGATCAGTCTTACAGATAATATTTTTCTAGTTGTACAAAGGTCTATTTTCCAAGTGTAAGGAGCAGTAGAAACAACTACATGATAATTCACTGAAATGTTCTATGTTGGAGATACGAAAATGTTTCGGTTTGGATAAGTCATATTCAGAATCGCTTTCCGGCGACAGTGATCGCGCTTTTAATCTGGATGGTGCCGTTTTAACTCCTACCAAGTAAGCTTGGGGTTGCGTCAAAATAGCTAAACTAAAAAAAAAAACACCAGCAAAACAAACAGAAAAACAAAGGATTAATTTGATTTAGTAGGAGTGCTGCATTTTGATTATAAGCATGTTCAGGGGCGCCGGAACCGGGGGGGGGGGGGGGGGGGCAGCTGCCCCCCCTGTACCCAAGCAGGGGGGGGGGGGCAAGAGTGTCTTTTCGCCCTCCCTGGAAAATCAGGTGACTCTGGCAAGAGGGGGGGGGGCAAAGCCATGGTCTTGCCCCCCCTCCCCTACCTCTCCCCCTACCCCTCTTAGTGCTCTCTCCCCCATCCCACCCAGCAGAGAACTTCTGTTTTTGTGGACCGAAGGCTGTCCGCTCCTCTGATTGCCCCCCCCCCCCCCAAATCTTCCGGCGCCCCTGATGTTTGATGCAATAAGAGGGAGTTAGGCAACCGTTAATCTTGCCTGTCATACACGGCCAACACCGAACAAGCGTCAATAAACTTTGGCCATATCTTGAGAGTTACAAAATGTGTTAAGTACTTACACGTCAGACGGAGGGTGTATGAATCTGAAGCGAACAGGTCCGCCTTCTCAGTGTTGTTAGCAATGCACGTTACAATGTTCCCATTGGTGTATGTGCTGGGTGTAAAGGTACACGAGTTGTATTCAGCAGACGTGACTCTTCGCGAACAGTGCACCCCTCTCCATGTGAAGGACACAGACGCTGTGAAGTCGTATGCTGTGCAGGTCAGGGTCAGAGGTTTTGTCCCGTCGGTAATGTGGTAAACTGGGCCAGATATAGACACTGTGGTAGGCCCACCTGAGTGAAATAAAAGGTTGCCTGCTACACGTATTTTATCATCACCAGTAATGCAATGACATCACCCCTCCCAGCTGATATGTGATACATGATGTCGTATTTTATCAAATTACTTTATTAATCTGTTTTATTGTTCTTAGTGGGGGAGTCGGGGTTGTCGAATGGTAGAGCGTTGGACTTCTAATGCTCGGGTCGTGAGTTTGATCCCGCCTGGGGTCAAATATTTGTGCTGGCTTTTTCATCGTTGCCCCGTCTTTGATATCACCCCATGTGGTGGAAAAGGACGTTAAACCCCCAAACACCCACCCACCCTTGTTCTTATAGTGTCCTAGCATTTTAGTTAGTAGGGTTTAATGTGATTCTATTAGCATTTAAGTGCGAGTGACTGTGATATAAGTGAGCAAGTGACAGCATGCATGTATGTGTGATTGCAAAGCAGCTCTTTTAAAACCACAACGATTTCCTAATGTTTACACATATGACAATAAAGTTATGTTTATGTTTATGATCACTTTGATAAAGCATCATGATTTTTACTTTTAGTCGGTGTTTTTACGAAGCAAAAAAAAGAAGACTGTGACTCTAGTGGAAGGGTGGGTGTTTGGGGATTTAACGTCCTTTTCCACCACATTCGGGTGATATCAAAAGACGGGGCAACGATGAAAAAGCCAGCACAAATATTTGGCCCCACCCGAGATACGAACTCACGACCCGAGCATTAGAAGTCCAACGCTCTACCATTCGACCACCCCGGCTCCCCCTACAGTAAAAGGGGAAAAAATCGTAAAGAAAAACAAATCCAAAAATACGGCACTTAGACGTTGCATTTTCTTACTCGGAGGTCGGCAGTCCACTCCAACATCCTCATTGTGATTACAGTTATGTGTACCGACTGCATTGTGACTGCAGCTAAAGATGCTTGACTCATGACCTCCACAGGTTAAGTCGTCCAACCATATAGGATCCGATCCTCTTCCATAGAACGAACAGCACTGATAAGTAGGACTTTGAACCCTGAAACCATTTTTTTATTATTATTCTTTTTGGGGTTGTTGTCTTTCTTTACAAACACTTACACAGTACAATACAGTACGAATCAGAACAGTGTAGTTCAGTACAATACATCATGCTACCGTATGACACATTCTGTTACTGTACAGTACAATGCAGTACGCTGTTGGATTACAACACTACATTATGGTATGGTGCATTGCACAATACTACATTACAGTTTGATACAATACACTACACTGCACTGCACTGCACTGCACTGCACTGCACTGCACTGCACTGCACTGCACTGCACTACAGTACACTGCACTACACTGCACTACACTGCACTGCACTGCGCTGCGCTGCGCTGCTCCACTCCACTCCACTCCACTACACTACAATACTGTTTCGTGCAAAACCCTAGACTACAGCGCAATACATTACCCTGTCCTGTACTACATTACATAACTGGCACGATGGTGTACGTCATTACTGTGAGGTATGAAACCAATTTTGTATAATTATGATCTGCACACTGTTTTGTAGTGTACTGTTTTGTGCATTACACTACACTACACTACACTACACTACACTACACTACACTACACTACACTACACTACACTACACTACACTACACTACACTACAATACTGTTTCGTGCAAAACCCTACAGCGCAATACATTACCCTATCCTGTACTACATTACCTAACTGGCACGATGGTGTACGCCATTACTGTGAGGTATGAAACCAATTTTGTATAATTATGATCTTATCCATGAATAACTCCATTAAATAATAATTCCACGCTAACCCATGCACAATCGACTCTCGGTCTTCAGATACCGTGGGCTGTTTTCGTGTAATTAGGTGTGGGTCCCAATACCACATTGCTACACTTCTGACATAAAGTCTGGACATTCGGAAAGGGGGAGGCGGAAGAGGGCATATTTGTCTCCAAGATTGTGTGTTTGTCTTCCTCTCTTGTAACTGTAATACCAAGCAAAATCTGATACGATAACAGAGCTCGATGAGAAAGATTGTTCTCAAAAAGACCCCGCAGTCCACTGGTCAAGATGGTATCAAACGATTGGTACTGAAAAGTAATTCAGAGACGCGCAAAATGCAGCGCTATAAATTTACGATTTCCTTTCTTACCCAGTGTATCCCAGCATCCTGCACACGACTCTGGCGTCTTCAACACGAGGTTCTCGCGAGGTATATTTAATTTTTTTCCTAACTGCATTTTTGCCCAAAATTCCACTTACGCCGAAGTCGTCAGTGTTATATCCATGGTTGATAAAAAGCTATGGCACAAGTTTTCAAACGTTTATTTCCAGTAAAATTAATATTCTCAAAGTCACAGTTAAACAAAAAATCCTCCCGAAAAGCTTTGGCGTCTGCATTACCAAACGGAGCATATACTGAAAAGTAATATAGAGACACGCATTTAAGATTTGTTTTTACCCAGTGTATCCCAGCATTCTGCACACGACTGTGGCGTCGTCAACACCAAACCTGTCGTCACAAACAGTGCCCCACCGTCCTCCATAATAGACCTCCACGCGTCCCTCCGACTTTCTTGATCGGTTCACCAGCCGCACAAGGTTATCAGATCCTAGAATGCAGAACAGGGACATCCGGTCAAAACCATACGCACAAAGAGCACAGAAGACACCTCGGTGTGCCTTCATTTCTCCTCTTATTTTTCTTCTTTTTTTTCGTTTTGTTTTTAACAATGTCGCATTCAGTCATTCAGACAGTATTAGAGAAATGTATTCGTTAGTTTCCAAACCTCAAGACAGCTTTCGGGACTTTAGCACAAAAACAGTTTGCGTGAAACCATAGAGCAGCTATTAGAGACACTTTTAGATATCCTTCTAAGGCACTCTTAAAATAATGAGGACATAAGTATTTCTTTCTGATTTGAACTGAATTTGAATTATAAATGGGTGCAAAAGCATATGAAACAGCATCTCGGGGACGCAACAAGTATATATTGTATGAAACAACGTCCTGGACAGACATTTGGTGACAATGATGAAATTTAGCTCTTCAAGCCAGCTCTTCTTTATTGTTGCTTTTTGTGCGGCTGTCGTCCGCCGTTCGGGACGTGCGCATGGCAGGTGTAAAGAGCTGTGCTGTATGTAGCAGAGACCTTTTTCTAACTCATGATACTTACGGAGTGAAGGTAGACAGTCTACGCCCACATCCTCGTTATGTGTACAGTCTTCCATGCCCACCCTGTCTGGCGTCAAACATTCGAGGATGTTCGTCTCAGTGCCACTGCAAGCCAGATCGTCCAGCCAGACTGGTTCAGACCCTCTCCCATAATATGTAATAGGATGCACTCTAGGCGTGGAGCTGCATAAAACGCAATACAAATCAGTGGTCCTGTGCATAGACATTGGTTTATTTTACGTTGCTGATCCTTGAACAATGGGCTATATTACCACGAAATATACCCATGTGACGTCGCTAACTGCAGACTGTCGCTAACTGCAGAAAGTTGTAGGCGCATGTGGGAAATAAGGAGCACTCCCCGCACTCCTGACCTCGAGTGCGCGCGAGGAACAGGCGCGTGATTTGCAAAAATGGCGTGCACGTTTGCTTATCATGTGCTCTTCTTTTGTGCAGCGTTGTACTCAGTCACTTTGACAACCGTACGCCTACAAATTCGACTTTAGATGATTCAATAAAAGTCCATGAGAATGTATTGAGAACTTGTGATTTTTTTATGAAAAGTACGGTAATAAAAATAACTGAAATCGGCCACGAGGGACTGTATACCTAATGCCATTTACTATTATGACTTCCACTTACAAAATGTCATCATTTTACCATAAGTACTCACTTTTTCCGCCTTGTTTCCAACCACCACAGCAGTGCAAATCACGCGCCTGTACCTCGCGCGCACTCGAGGTCAAGGTCAGCACCCCATTAGTTCGGGAGTTCTCATTAAATTATCACGGAACGCAAATTATGAAACTACGTTATGTTTGCTGCTTTTATTGATCAACAAATCCTTAGGTGGAGGCGTGTTAACATTATCATTGTGATTTAATTACCAAATTAGTGATGTATCCCAGTTATCATCAGTTTCTGCGATCTGTCTGCATTTAGCGACAGTCTGCAGTTAGCGACGTCACATGCCCATCCTCTTCACAGACCGAAAGAAGTCTGCACTGACCTTGTGTATCCAAGCATTCTGCAGACAACCCTGGCATCACTCGTGCCAAACGCATCATCACACACTGTACCCCAGCGTCCTCCGATGTTGACCTCCACCCTGCCCGCTGATGGCCTGCCTCCTCCTACAAGTCGTATCTGAGCTGTGCCGGTGACGAACAATTCATAAAATGGTTTGTCTCAGAAATGACCACAAGACCTAACAATGTCACAAAGGGTCTTTGTGATACAACAAGGGAGAGGGGGGGGGGGTGAAAGGGGGGGGGGGATTTCCTAGGGGTCGTTGTGGTATTTACCGGTTTGTCGTTCTTTGTTGTGGTAAAAGGACAGAGTTTTTTTCTCAATCTCATTCACACTTAATGGTAAAATTTTATATATAAAGGATTTTTGGTTGCTCGCCAACGCACAAGATACGAACCTATGATTTGGAGTGAAATAATTATGGTGTTTGGTGGATTTTTATTCGGGAAATCCTCCTTTCAGTTTCAGAAATATTGGTACTCCCGAAACCAAATGACCTCGTGTAAAGAGATGGCGTGAGCTCTGCGTAATTTGGCCATAGGACACATGTTGCATTCATACAATAAGTAACTTGGCCCTTTCACAATAAAACGATAAAGATTCTGATAACGATTTCATTGTTTACAGGTACGCCACTTGCGAATCAGCTGCTAAAACGTTTGTTGTTGTTGTTGTTGTTGTTGTTGTTGTTGTTGTCGTTGTTGTTTTCAATTTGCATTATTAACGGCACCTGAATTATTGCTTTGGAGTCTTAGATATCTGTGACTTACTCGGTGGTCGGCAGTCAACACCCACATCTTCATAGTGCCCGCAATTGTGGATTCCAATTCCGTTGTGTGAACACTGAAAGACATTACTTTCACTACCCCTGCAACGAAGTTCATCCAGCCAGATAGGACCCGAACCTTGTCCGTAGTATGCTGAAGGTCTCACTATTGGTACACTTCTGTGGAAACACACACACACACACACACACACACACACACACACACACACACACACACACACACACACACACTCACGGTAAGAGGTGTGTAAGAGGTAATTCTCTCTCTCTCTCTCTCTCTCTCTCTCTCTCTCTCTCTCTCTCTCTCTCGGTATTTCGGTCAGCAACAGAGAGAGAGAGAGAGAGAGAGGGGGGGGGGTTCATACCCTGTGTAACCAAGGCTTCTGCAAGCTGCCTTTGCATCATTGACGTCAAAGTTGTCGTCACAAACTGTCCCCCACTGACCATTGTACGTCACTTCAAGTCTGCCGTCTGATCCTCGTGATGATCCACCAACAAGACGTACAGCACCTGTTAAAGATGGGGACTACGCTTGAATGAAAGTAATGGTGACTGTTTGAAGTAAGATGTATAAACAAACTTGTATATCACGCACATGCGAGGAACCGGGGTAGTCAAACGGTAGACCGTTGGACTTACAATGCTCGGGTCGTGAGTTCGATTCCCACCTGATGCCAACTATTTCTTCTGGTTTGTTGTTGTTTGTTTGGATTTGTTTGTTTGTTTGTTTGTTTGTTTGTTTTTTCTCGTTGCCCCGTCTTTCATGTCATCCACATGTGGCGGAAAAGGACGTTCACCCATCCACCGTGAACATGCTAAAAACAGATCTGTATTGATGATGTTACCGTATCATCGAAATGGGGCTCACATAATAATAATAAGCGTTAAAATTGCCGTGTCAGTCGCCCTTTCCTAGATACTAGTGCTTCCCGCTTTGCATAGGCTTCTTTAGGCGCGCACTGACCCGTTACATGCCTGAAATCATCTTGAATAGACCGAATCACAACCATGCATCGCAATGGGTTCGTCTGTACTGACAGATTTATCATTTGCAGGCCAGCTCGACTTTTTGCAGAATAAACAATTCTTTGGAGGGCCACTATATGTTAAGATGCCTTCTCTTAGCAATACACGCAGTTATATGGACAGAGTTTAACTCTTTGACGACGGAGCGCAATTTCTGACACACGATTTCCTATAGGAAATCGTGTGTCAGAAATTGCGCTCCGTCGTCAAAGAGTTAATTTATTACACCACTTTGTATTTCACGTTCTGTGTTTGTATTTCGCCGGCCGTATATCTAACTGGGCAGTAGATTGCTTTACACCAAAGGGTTCGTGCCCACGTATCAACGTTGCTATTGGAGAATCTAAAAATACTGATGATGTAAAGAAATTGCAATTGTCCAAAGAGAGAACTCGAACTCGAACATTTATTGTTACGGGCCACCAGCCCAAAACACTTGGTGAACTAAAACATACAACACGTAAAATAAAATGAATAGACACACACACTTGGATAATTTGAATACACTGACTGTCAAAGCGCTCACGGTACTGCCTAGCTTATGTGGCCAATGTTTTGCAGGTAATCCCCCCCCCCCCCCCCCGTATTCTAATAGAGTAGAATATAAAGAATCCCAGGACTTTTGTGACAGATTCATCATTGCACTGCATAAAATAGTGAAAAGAATGGCGTCCGCGTATGTGTTGGATGAGGTATTTCTGTCGAATGTTTAAATATAATGGACAATCAAGAATGACATGCCTTTCATCTTCCGTAGTATCTGTACAGTAAGGACACAATTTCAGAGTACCCTCAGCAGTGACTTTGCGAAATGCGCTACCGTTCAATGGCAGTAAACCGAGCCGCAATTTAACAATGCAATCCCTGAAACATTTTCTCATATCATAGTACATGTATTTTTCTACTTCCAGTGACGATTTGAACGAGCTATATTGCTGTCCAAAGAGAGAGAGAGAGATGACGGAGGGGGTGGGGAGGGGGAGTGGGAATAGCCACCTCTGCGATAAAATGTTTTTATTTCTACACTTCTGCATTTATACACTCGGAGGAGAAGAGAAGGGGAAGAGAGAAAACAAAATAAAAATACAGACAAACAAAACACATATAATAACATCAATGTCATAATCAGAATCATTTCTGTTAATACAAGCAGTTTAACATCATCATCATCAACAACAACAACAACAACAAGAAAACAAAACCATTGATGTCACAGACATGCCTTCGGGTGAAATTAAAGCTGAAACAATACCGCTGTTGCCGATTCTCGTTATAGCGCGTGAACATGCGTGAACGTGCGCGATTTTGGACCGAGACAAGGCTTGATAGACTCGGCATGTGGGCTACTCGAGTCACACACGATGCCGCACTACCACTGCGTTGCGATCGTCTGCCAAAATGGCTCGAGAAAATCAGATAAGCTGGAGAAATTCCCAGAGATGGTCTTACCTAATGGTGAGATCGTTCAGTTTGAGCAAAAGTTCGGTTCGCACTGATAAACAGCCAAAGTGCTTGAATAAAAATTAGTGGCAAGCCACAAGTCCCAGGTCGACTTGACCTTTACACCGCCTACCTCTCGGTTGAAGCGACTGCCGATCTGCTTCAAGGGCTAGAGTGATAAGCTGCGCTTTTGTGTAGCCACTTAAACGCATGCCCCTGTCTTTCAGATATTTTTTCAGTTCAGGAACTTTCATTGATTTAATTTTTATCGCGAACATCTTCGCCGGTCGAAACGCTCACGTTGCTTGCAATCGCATGCGTAGCCCACATCAGGTGGACCGTTCGCGTCTCCGGCGCTGGAGAGCACCCGACTCTTCGTAACCGGCAACCGTGCAATTGCAAACCAGATGAGGCGGCTTTCTTGATTTATATTCTGTAAACAAAATCATTTTAACAGAATCTGTGCAGCTATGTAAAGGATTTCGCGGACAAATTATAGACAGATATGTGGTACCTCATTTGTTTACCATGAGGAAGTAACCGATGCTTAGCCACAGAATTAATCGTCATGACCGGCCCCCGTAGTGTAGTGGTTAGCACTTCGGACCATGGACCGGGAGACCCGGGTTCGAATCCCAGCCGAGACAAGCGGGATTTTTCCTACCTAGGTCGGCTCCTACCCAGAGCGGGTGTGCTATGGGCCCGATGGGGAGGCTGTTGCCACACAGCCGAGATTTACCCACTTCACGGGTGCGACTTTGGGGGTGCTTCCCTTGGTATGACACGTCTTATGATGTGGATGATTACACGGCCGGCACCGCAGGTACCGTAGTTCCCGGGCCTGGTGAACGCCGGGATATTTATGACAGGAAGCGTGGAATGCGGCCCTGTCCCGCAGTCCCAAACCACATGGACCTCCATAGCATCATCTTACTATCATCCTCATCTCCATCATCATGCATAATAAAAAAAATTGCCCCAGCCTTCGAGCCCTCCTGTGGATTCCACCCATGACCTGGGAGGAACACCGTTGGAGCTGGCAAAAAGAGTTCGGGCAGCAAAAAAAAAAAAAAGAAAAAAAAATTATTTGTCATCTCCAATACAGAAGAAGAAAAGCTTACCGAGACAAGGGCTCACAAGCATGAAAAGCAAAATCAACTCCATAGAGGCTGAAGATTGTACACTCTTGTCACGTCCCATGGTTGATGAACAAAACCACATCTCACGCGTACGTCTTGAGATAAGGTAAACTTTCAGGTAAACTTTCAGGGAAGAACATCAGGTTGCAGCCGTGTGTATTCCTAAACTGAAAACCGCAACACTCAAAACATGAATCAAAACTCTGTGTGTTCAGGTGTATACCAAAGAACTTCCTGGTCCTCTGTTTTGTGTTTCTGCGCTCATGCGCAGTTGGCCGGAGGTTAAAGTCTCAATAGGTTTGCTGGGCGTACAACAACGCTGTGAAAAAAAAAAACAAAAAAAAACTTAAAACTCAAATATACTTTATCTGAGCATGAGAATCAGTCACTTGGGACACAGTATAGCATCTGAGACCATTGTGGTGACTGGCCGGCGTATAAGTTGTTCTAAAAGTATACCTTGTACTGAGCAGACGACGTTATTTGACTGGGGACCAGCTAGATGGCGCTGATTGGAGGCTATTTTTAGAGGGTTTTTCGAGTCCCAGTCTGTTCAGGGATGGACCGAAGGCTAAAAGAAAGTTGTATTTCTCTGATATTAGAAGGCACAAAGTCACGAAAACGGCCGCAAAGGAAACACCCTTCTATCTGACAAACAGCATTAGAGCTTCGAAAACCGTAGTTTTCTACCTGAGCGGCGATACGAGGGGTGAGGGTGGGGGGTGAGTGGGAGAAGGTAGGTGGGTGGGGGGATGGTGGGGGGGGGGTAGGAGTTTTACGTCCTTTTCCACCGCGTAAGGGTGATATCAAAGACGGGGCAACGAGGAAAAAGCCTACACAAATATGTGGCCCCAGCCGGGATTCCAACTCACGACCCGAGCATTGGGAGTCCAACGCTCTACCATTCGGTTATCTCGGCTCCCCACGGCGACACTGACACATAGGCCTTGATTACATGTGTAAAACTGGTACAGGCGGTAAGCACTATATATCATTCTCAGCGGACGTTTCAGAAAACGGTTGACAATGGGCCAACAGCTGCTATGAGTACATCCACGAGTACTCTCACGGATACCGATTGCAAGCACAGAATCACATGAGTACCCAAGATGTCCATACTAAATCTTTGAAAGAAATGATAGATTAGTTTTTGCCTGTTCCGAAATTCACTCAGAATTCCCCAGAGAGAGAATCCAGAATCAAGAAAACTTTATTTTTCAACGGTACAGGTAGTTAACGTAACACAGTCATTTGTCAATTTTCATACCTGCCGTTGCTGTTTCTAGTAATATGTATCTAAATAGAGAAACACACACACACACACACACACACACACACACACACACACACACACACACACACACACACACACACACACACACACACACACACATGTACAGCAATAGGAAAAAAGCAAAATAGCAATAAATACATAGGAAATGAAACTACACTCCAATCAGACAGGAACATCTAAAAAGCGTGTTGAACTTACCAGTTGTCAGTACATGTAGGAATGGGCAAGAATAAACTGCGAGAAGGTTAAACATCGTGTGACATGAAATATTTGCGCTGGAAGTCTGTTCTATAGTGCCGCTCCAGAAAATGAAAGGCTGTATTTGAAAATGTCAATCCGCGGCTTTGGGGTGATACACAGGCTGTTTGAACTGCCATACCGGGAAGCTGAGCGGTGGCAACGGTCGGATAAATAGTTAGGAGCCTGTTTGGTCTATAGCTTATACAGCTATATAGCTTTGTTGTACAGCATGTGTTTGAACAAGGGAAGAAGCTGCAGCTGGTTCGGCTTTTCATCAGCTGTAAGATGAGGGTTCGGCAAAAGTAACTTTTCTGCACGTCTATGGAGAGAGAGAGAGAGAGAGAGAGAGAGAGAGAGAGATCATTTTGCAGTTGCTATTGGCTAGCCCATAAATTGCATAACAATAAACATTTGAGAGTTCCCACAAAGATCTAGCTAACTCTCAAATGGTCCAGATCTTAGCGAAGCCACGTTTGTAAAGAAACCGGGGAAATGTGTGTGTGTGTGTGTGTGTGTGTGTGTGTGTGTGTGTGTGTGTGTGTGTGTGTGTGTGTGTGTGTGTGTGTGTGTGTTTTGGAACAGTTTCGCTAGTGAGTACGCCTGTACGCTTGCAATACTCTAGCTTGATGATTAGTACAGCTCTTAATGCGATACATTGTTGTGTACACTTTGCGCAAAATAAACTTGTCAGAGATACTTCAGGGTTTGACGGGTGGCCGTTATATTGTACTGACTTTTTCTACGACTGTTGTTACACTACTGGAGCGCTCAGAGTGGTCGCCGCGTCATCGAGTACGCTTCTGTTGGCTCAGTGCCAGCATTACAGACGCTGTCACTGTCCAGGTGTCTAAGTGGTGTGATGATAGATAGAACGAAAACAGCTCAGAACGATCTGTGACCATAAGAATGGTATCATTAGGCCCTTTAAGAGTTCAGATCTCAGCTGCCAATGCATATGAGCGAAGTGGCACAGGTTTGATAAGGTGTAACACACTGCGAGCTACGATAATCCCATTCGATCATTCTCAAACAAAACCTTTCCTGCGTCCATGTCATATTTCCGTTATCTCGTATGTGACGCCCCTCTCAGCAAACTCTTGTGCTCGCCTTGATAGCAATATTTTCGTCACAACGCCGTTTTGCAAAGTCAGATTGCACACAGCTCTGTACGATTGGGTTTCATTATGCTTACCCTCTGCACTGACGACTAGCCGAGACCTGCGCCGGTGTCGTAGAATATTTCGGAACCAGGATAACTCGGAACCGGTTCCCCAAAATCCTAGGATATTTCGGAACCATTCCCATTTATCCCGCACCTGGCAGACAAAATCGGAATGGTTCCGAAAAATCCTGCCACCAGGGCCAGGATAAATCGGAATGGTTCCCATTCGTCCGGTTCCGAAATATCCTGTGACACCGGGACAAGTTATACCTAAGAAGGGAAAAAAAAACTCGGTGACAAGGAAAGTGGACAGTTCTGAACAACTTTGTGGCCAACCTGGTATTGCAGAGTGTGCACAGAAGCGGTGAGTTCTGTCGCATTCACCTGCACAGCATATTGTCAGCCTGATAAGAGATTATTGCCTGCACGAGTTGTCCCCCGTGAATACACAGAACCGCAGCATGCATGCATTTTTCGTGGCAACTTTGCGCTCTGCCACGAAAAATGCGTGCTTGTTGCGGCAAGGGAGACAACTCATGCACGCAATCATCTCTAACCAGGCTGAAAGTGTACTGACAGAATGCGACAGAACTCACCGCTTCTGTGCACAATGTTCAATACCACGTTGACCACTGCCCACTTTCCTTATCACGGAGTATTTTAGGCCAAAAAAAAAAGTTGTTTCTGGTAACATGGCTAAAAAAAAAAATAGGGTAGGTAGGTAGGTTTTTTTTTACCCCCCCCCCCCCCCCCACACACACACACACACATATCCAAGAACAAAGAAACAGGGTATTGATAGGAAATGATGCTCTGTGAAACTGTATTTAATATTATAACACTCTATCTTACCATATTTCGTTCTAATCTTGGGTCCGCGATGGCGCACGACTTCCCTGACGACAGGCGCATGAAAACTGAAACTGGTCGTGCTTGTATTTTTTTTTTTTCCAGCAGCCAAAAAAGTTTTTTAGGGTCGGGGTGGGGGGTGGGGAATAGGGTCGGTCGGGTTACCAGAAACAACATTTTTTTTTTTTTTGGCCTTAGTTTTATTTTTTTATTTTTTTAGGTATCACGTCACTCGGCGCAAGTCTCGGCTAGCCGATTTCGGGTCAGTGCAGAGGTAAGCGTAGTGAGGCCCGATGGTACAGAGTTGGATTGCACTTACAGAGACAAATCTGCCATTTCCTGGCCAAGTGCCTAAGCGATTAAATCTATCAATTTAAATCCATGTAAACGCCCTTCTTCAATATGACGGTTTAGACATGGTATGAAGTGTTATCAGTGCGCTTGGGCACGTGTGTAGAATTATTTCTGTGAGCGTAGCGACAGATATTGACACAGGCCAGTTTTACCCTGTAAAACTCTCTCTCTCTCTCTCTCTCTCTCTCTCTCTCTCTCTCTGACAGTTGCAATTCGTTACCACCAGGTGAATGCGGTCTCTTGTGTGAAACACACACACACACACACACACACACACACACACACACACACACACACACACACACACACACACACACAAATCATTGCACAAACAGAAGTCAGCTGCTTTCCCAGGTTGAATATCGAATCAATCCTTTTTAATTCTTAAACCACTGTCCATAACTTGTATTTCAATTGTAATTTTAAAAAAATTTTAAGTTTTTTTTTTTTTTTTCTAATAATGTATAGTTGACAATCTTTTTTTGTGGTTGTTGCTGTGGTAGCAATTCCCCTTGTCGTCGTTGGTCGAAATCTTGAATACTATCCACGATCTTTACAATCATAATTAGAGCCATCGTAAGCGTCTACAAATTACAGCTTGGATTGTCTCCTTTATCATTACTAACATTGTTGTGGTCTTTGCGACAATCAGCATCGGCGTAATCGTCGTACTTCTCCTACTTCCTGCCCGGTGGTACCTCTCCGCTTTCAACGCTTTCGCTTTCAACGCTCTCAACGCTTTCGCTTTCGACGCTTTCAACGCTTTCAGCACTTTCAACGCTTTCAACGCTTTCAACGCTCTCAACGCTTTCAACGCTTTCGCTTTCGACGCTTTCAACGCTTTCGCTTTCGACGCTTTCAACGCTTTCAGCACTTTCAACGCTTTCAACGCTTTCAACGCTTTCAACGCTTTCAGCGCTCTCAACGCTTTCAGCACTTTCAACGCTTTCGCTTTCGACGCTCTCAACGCTTTCAACGCTTTCGCTGTCACCATCCTGGACGGCTTCGGCCTCTAAGCCGTCATCAGCTTCTCCGACGACACTGTTGCCGAGCGACTCCTGGTGTTTGTCCTTGTTCTTCTGAGCCTTCCCAACATCAGCTGGAACACAAAGACAGCAGTGAGCATGGGATGAGGGTAGGGGTGCGCGAGTTGGTCCATCTTACCTTCACGTTGGGAAAGAATGCAACACCCATTCCAGGGGAAACAAACAAGGGGGTGAGGTGGAAGGGAGGAGAGGGGGTGGTAGCGTGCGTTGTCGGTGGAGGAGGGACGGGGGGGGGGGGGGGGGGCAGAGAGAGGGACGGGAAACGCGAGTCGGTCTAGCAAGTTTATCCGGCAGATTGGTCTAAACTGTCCGGAGAGACTTAGCATGATAATGGACGACTCCACTCCTGTGAACGAAAAGGGCCGAGCCCCCAGAATTCAGCCAATCGCGCTTTGCGGAATAATGAGCACAACACATGGCATAGTCTGGCAAACTTTTTGCCGGACAGACGAACGTGGGAAGCACGTGTAGTTTGATATGACTGAAACACGGAAAGGTAGCAGTAAGTTCATTGACGTCATTTGAGGAATCACGTCAATCTTTTTTCATCTTGAAATCACCCCTTTTCCACATACAATGACGTCATGGGCGTACTGTGTTTTACCAATACACGGCAGAGTGAAGGGGCCAAGACTTTAGCCTCGGGGCTTGTCGAGTGAAGTCGTCCGTTATACGATATACTCCCGGGCTGCTCAACGGGAGCTTTCCTCCCAGGGTCTCCTGTCCCCCCCCCCTCCCCAACAACCCCTCTGCGGCAAAATTTCAAGGTTGTAGGGTCGTTGGCGCTGCATTCCCTACAAGGCGTAATAAATAGCGTAAAATAAAATGAAAAGAGATTTTTTTTTTTTAGTGAAGAAGAAAAGTTGTGGAAATCAGTCTTTACCTTTCATGACAACGTTCACGACCACCTGAGGCGACTCTCCCTTGCGGGCGTCGGAGGTCACCGTTTCAGTGGACACGTGAGGCCGTGATGATACCATGGCAACGACGGCCATCAGGGCGACAAAGAGGCACGAGAGCTTCATGGTGCTTGTTGCGAATCTGGATGGGACGGACACAGCATACAACAACTTGTTAATACGCACCGTTACCGGAGGGAAACCTTTGGATAAAAGGTCGAGTGTGCCTTTTGGAGCATTCAACCTGTTCATGTACAACATTAAAGAAATCACTCTGCACCCGCGTGAAGAATTAACTCTTAAATGCCCAAGCGCGACCACCCGCTGCCCACTACATGATAAGACTGGTTAAGAAGAACAAGCCAATGCACACCAGTAACCAGTAACAGCCACTTCAAGCCACTATTACACGAGACGACGACCTTCCTCGCTAGGCCCGGGACCGCTGCAGGGCCCGTATGTAAAAGTCGAGGCTAGGGCTTTTAGCCCTGGGCTAGAGTCTTACCTCGAACTAAACTAGCTCTAGGGTTAAATTTTCTGTTGTTTTTTGTTTTAAATCAGGAGGCGGGCCCATTCCAGCAAGGTGTCTATGTCGTTATAGTAGGATTTTTGTCTTTCTTTGTTCACATCCTTTTTTAATTTCATTTTGTTTTGGGTTTCTTTTGTCCTAGTTTGGGTTAGGCCCGTAGCCGTGGGTTAAATTAACCTCGAGTTGTACATACGGGACAAGACTGCTTAATGGTGGCTTGAAGTGGCTTCTAGTGATATGAAGATTTCAAGTAAAAACGCGATTTTTGCATGGGCTTTTCAAGAGACAATGACTGAGATTGAAAACCACGATACGGCAATGAAACAGACACTGAAAATGTGACATTTGTTCGGCGTGTGCGCGCGCGCGCACACACACACACACACACACACACACACACACACACACACACACACACACACACACACACACACACACACACACAGAGCATCAGTTTCGAATGTAACATGACATCAGTAGGTTATCTCTTCATGGCTCCTAAGTGCTCTATCAAAACATATCCATAATTATCAGCCGGGGATACATCACATTTAAGGCAGAATTATAAGAATTGTATACTCACAGTTTTCAGCACGCGCTAAAGACTATAGACAAAAGGCAGGTGGCTTTGGGGAAAACTGCATCCCACCTATATATATATACAGACACACAACCGTTCGGCTAATCAACATTCTTCATTGTCAAGTTCAATATATCAATACATACAATCGACCATCTGTCAACAACGCACAGCAACACTAAGCGACAAAAGAAACTACGCAAAGTTTGTTTGATCGAATCATTATCAGAAAATGTAAAACCTCGTAACAACGTATTTGGGGCATTTAATCGCATCTTTGTGTCTGAACAGTCTTCTTCTTTTTTTAACCTGACATCAATTTTATTTTTCACTAATGTTTCAGCAGGAGACAACCTTCAATGTGATATTGGTGTTCACATGAAACATTTACAGTTTCTTTTGTCGCTGAGTATAATTATTAGTGATCCCTCTCTACTACGTGTGCTATATTTCTCCATATCAGCACTCCTTCTGGTAATGAATAAGGCAGATCGTCCGCGATTGACAGTTCTCGACTATGCAAACACGAGATAAGCCTCCCTTCTTTGTTTTCATACTATGAATCGCTATGCAATATGCAATATGAAATACGAGTCATGTCTTAGTGGGTAGAATCTGTTCCTCAACAATAGAGGCTCATAAAGATTATCAAACAGCAGAGTTGATATATATATGGAGGAGTGAGTTGTGGCCCTTTCATTATGAGGACGCCCTTACGTCGACCCTGAAGTAAGACGTCACGGGGGGTAACGTGGTGGGTTTGGAGGTGTCCGATGAGAGAGCTATTTACCATGAGAAAGGATAATAGTCAGTGAAAACTGACAAATTGCCTTTTTCTGCAAAAAAAAAATAGACAATCTGTTTATCGTTTTAAAAAAATCCGTTTTAAGCAGAAAAGATTTTTCTCTGTAGAAAAGTTTCAAAGAATTTTTTTTTTTTTTTTGCAGAATAATGGCACAGTGCTCTTTTGCTGCAGAGACAACGACCTTTTAGAGAGAGAGAGAGAGAGAGAGACACACACACACACACACACACACACACAAACACACACACACACACACACACACACACACACACACACACACACACACACACACACACACACACACACACACACACACACACACACACACACACACACACACACACACAAACACACACACACACACGCACGCACACAACCTTTCGGGCTTCAAAAATCGTGCCTTCTGATTTCAGATATCAGAGCAACAACTACAAAATAATTTCCTGACACGTGTCTATGCACTGCTGACCCATTTTCATTTTCTCACAATGCAGACGGAGGGAGTGTTCGTGCAGTTGTGTTATTCTCAGAGTGCGGGAATTCAATGCAGACGGACGTTAAGCCTAGCAACAACAACAACAACAAAAAACAGCTCATTATTTCGCCACCATGGCCTGACGTCTATGTGTGCGTGCTTGTGTGTGTGTGTGTGTGTGTGTGTGTGTGTGTGTGTGTGTGTGTGTGTGTGTGTGTGTGTCTGTGTGTCTGTGTCTGTGTGTCTGTGTCTGTGTGTCTGTATGTGTGTGTGACTCACGCCTAGTCAACAACGTAATTCATGCCACCATATCACATGCAGGGTCACGAGCAATTACATCTGCTCTTGTGACAATAACTTTTGCGAGCCCATCCCCCCCCTCCTTCCCCCCACCCCCAACACACACACACACACACACACACACACACACACACACACACACACACACACACACACACACACACACACACACACACACACACACACACACACACACAAACTCGTGGTGCTTTGAATTCTAACAAGACTACAAGCGCAACAGAATGACACGACAAGGAAATTAAAATACTCGAATTTCCCAAAGCGGGCGTTGACTCAACACATGCCTGTGACATAGGCGAATGAATAGAGTCACGACATTCATTCTCGGAATGTGTGTAGGGGTAAACACTGTTGTTACGCTTTCTCTGAAGATCGTCTGGATTCTAAGCAGAATAATGAGTTAGAATCTTCTTTCAGTTACACGTCATCTTGAAAATGCGTTATTCCGAGACGTGTGTCAGTACGGTCAAATAATAATAACAATGACGGAACCGGCCCCCGTAGTGTAGTGGTTAGCACTTCGGATCATGGACCGGGAGACCCGGGTTCGAATCCCAGCCGAGGCAAGCGGGATTTTTCCTACCTAGGTCGGCTCCTACCCAGAGCGGGTGTGCTATGGGCCCGATGGGGAGGCTGTTGCCCCACAGCCGAGTTTCACCCACTTCACGGGTGCGACTTTGGGGGTGCTTCCCTCGGTATGACACGTCCTATGATGTGGATGATTACACGGCCGGTACCGCAGGTGCCGTAGTTCCCGGGCCTGGTTAATGCCGGGATATTAATGACAGGAAGCGTGGAATGCGGCCCTGTCCCGCAGTCCCAAACCACATGGACCTCCATAGCATCATCTTACTATCATCCTCATCTCCATCATCATGCATTATTAAAAATTGTCCCAGCTTCCGAGTCCTCCGTGGGTTCCACCCATGACCTGGGAGGAACACCACTGGAGTTGGCAAAGAGTTGGGGCAGCAAATGGATGGTGTTTGTGGGGCGCATTTCTTTGGAATAAAACTCAATGCGCCAATCACTCACCGACACCCACACACATTTTATAAACGGTGGACACGCATACACTTGTGAAACTGACTGGTTTCTGACACAGGAAATTACTGGAAGGAAGGTTTTAAGATTGCTCTTCAAAATGGACTGTGTGGGCGCATTTCTCAGAGTTGCTGGCAGAGAATTCCAAAAGGTTGGTGTCACAAAACTGAAAGAGCGCTCGCCAAAGGATTTCAGGTTGTGCTTGGGAATTTTAACCATCCAACACAACACAGCAATTCGTAGCCGTGGTTTATTCGGTGATGTACTGTGTAATACTGTTCTTCCTCAGACGCCCGTCTTCTCCGTATTCCCATCCGTCGGAAAAGGTTTCAAGGCCAGCGTGCTTTTTCGTATATTGGTCCTGTAATCTGGAACGGCCTCCCCTCTAAAATCCGCCATGCTCGGTCGTTAGCAGTCTTTAAGTCCCACCTTAAAACACATCTTTTCTCCCTGCAGCAGAACCAAGCCCCCATCCCCCTCCCCTTTCCGCTCTCCATCTCTGCATGCCACCTGCAAAAAAAAATCTCTGAGCCCTGAGCTTTTGTGAGATGGGGCGCCACTGACAAATACCCTTTATTATTATTATTAATCACGTTCCGCATAATGTACAGTCTAAGTTTTTAACTGACCCTTTAACTCTTCAGAGCCCGAGCGTGACCACCCCCTTCCCGAAAATGAATTTGCTCATGAGGGATGAATAAGGTATCTTATCTAACGATATGATAAGACTGGTGAAAAGGAACAAACCACTGCACACCAGTAGAAGCCACTTCAAGCCACTATTACACAAGGCGTGGGCCCACTAGGCCCAAGACTGCTGCAGCTTACATAATAGTGGCTTGAAGTGGCTTCTTGCGATCTAGAGAATTTCAAGTTAAAGTGCGATGTTTGCATGGGTATTTTTCGAGTTGAAGGCAGCTCTTGTCCAGGAAAAAGTATGAAAGGGTAAAATTGTCGTCAGTTGCTGTTTGTTCTGATGTGGTTGCTTGTCTTTGGTTGTTTGGGTTTTCTATTGTTAGATTGATTGGTTGCTCGCTTGCTTGGTTGTTTGTATGGGTATTTGTTTATGTTTGTCTGTTGTTGTACTGTTTGGTTTCTATTCCTGTAGGGGGAGCCGGGGTGGTCGAATGGTAGAGCGTTGGACTTTTAATGCTCGGGTCGTGAGTTCGATCCCGGCTGGGGCCAAATATTTGTGCTGGCTTTTTCATCGTTGCCCCGTCTTTGATATCACCCTATGTGGTGGAAAAGGACGTTAAACCCCAAACACCCACCCACCCTTCTATTCCTGTAAGTAATAGATTGACTGAAGTCATAATCTGATCTTGCAGGACTTGAAACATGTTAATCTATCACACCACAGTGAAAATATCTCATAACTCTTAAAACCCAAGCAAAAATCGCAATTTTAGTCGAATTCTTCAGATCATTAGGAACCGCTTCAAGCCACTATTAAGCAGTCTGCAGCGGTCTTGGGTCTAGCGGGGAAGGCCCGCGCCTTGCGTAATGATAATAATAATAATGAGTATATAGGCGCTTTTACCCAATTTCATGGATCGGCTCAAAACGCCGCGAACTGAACCCAACACACACGCTCACGTGAATCACACGCATTCTCTCACACACTGGACATAAACACATTTCAATCACGTGGTGCGAAGGGTCAGCTCAGCTATTTCAATTTCGGAATTTAGAATTGCATTTATTTTTCAAATGTGGTGGGCCAAACATTTCCAAAGCAGAGGGGGAGGAAGCCGGAGTACCCGGAGAGAACCCCCGACGATCGGCCCGAATGAACGGTGCCACATACGAGAGGGAAAATTTTTTTGCCCCGAGTGGGACTCGAACCCCTGACCTCTCGCATTGGTGACAAGTCTCTTCACCACTAGACCACCGACCGCCCCCTATTGAAGTGGCTCCTACTGGTGTGCAGTGGCCATAGGATGGTCGGGACTGGGCTCTTAAGAGTTAATTAACCGTGACGTGCATCTCTTTCCTCAAAGGCGACAACCTGCAGAAATTCCTCGTGTGTATCTGTACTCATAATTATGCGCAGCACCTCGGCTATGCCGAAGCCTGTATCGTCTAACCATACCAATATAATGACACGGGTCCTTGTTGTATAACAACGATTTTTTTTTTTTTAATAGGTATTTCGGGTGTCTTTTGCTTTGTTCTGTATAGCATGGTGCACGCTCATCAGTGGCTCAACCAATATGTTTTTGTTTATCGGTATTAGACATAGCGGGATTGATATATATGTACAGACTTCAACAAAGTCAAGGACCACTTGCAAACACAAACAAACTCCTGGAAGATGTCCGTGCAGCACATGGTGGTTTTTCAGCTTCAGCAAGCTTTGCAGGATGCATTGTTAACCCTTTAACACTTTCACAGCAAAAAAAAAAAAAATTGAGAGATTCCTTGATCTCTATTTTTGGTGAATTCTTAAAAATTAGACCTGTCTGTGAAGGTGGTCCTTGACTTATGTTGAAGTCTGAAAGTTAGATAGATACAAAATATATATATAGAATAGGAACAAAGGCGTCGCTAAAGCCGAAAACATGCGCTCAATCACTAGGTCGATTTGAAAGTAGATCTAGGTAGGGCTCTCAGCTTTACTTACTTCCCATATATATATATAGAGAGAGAGAGAGAGAGAGTTTTCACAATGAGGTGCCCCCGATTACGGAAAATACACCACACGAGTTTGTTGATTTCGACCGTGAAACTGCGAGTTAGTAATACAGTTCTATAATATCTATAATAAGTTCATTCCATTTGGGGGTGCGGTGGGTGTTTGGGAGTTTAACGTGCTTTTCCACCACATAAGGGTGATATCAAAGATGCGGCAACGTGAAATTGGCCGGCACAAATACCGATTTGGCCCCAGCCGGGATTCGAACTCACGACTCAAGCATTGAGCGTCCAACGCTCTACCATTCGGCTATCCCGGCTCCCTCATTCCGTGTGAGAACTCCATCGCTCTACTAAGGGCCTCGCAAGCCGTGACTTAGTAAGGCTGTTGCATTTAGCTCGCGCATGTTTCGTTGATAAGGTGTAAGAGGTTATGACGTAAGCATTGTCCCGTTACTATTGTTGTGTTCTCTCTGTGTCTGGCGTCTTGGAGGCAAGTGCGTAGATACACGAGTTCTGATTCAAAGATTCAAAGATTTTATTCCTTTCTCCCCCATTTGGGGTATGGAGGAATGTCAAGTAATGCATCATACATGATTCTTATACGAACAGAATGACAAAAACACATGTAGGACGGAAGAAATCACAACAGTCCAAACTGCACATCGCATATGTTACAAAGGAACAAACAGAAACAATAGTGCACGTGTGTAAGGTGCAACATGTCAACATAGTTACAAACGTATCTACATGACATACTAGATGATTTTACTATTTCTAAAAAAACAATAGTGCAAGTGTGTGAGGTGAAACATGTCAGCATAGTTACAAGCTTATCTACATGACATTACTATTTCTAAGGTTGCACAGATATATGCCGCATGCTCAGTGAGCAGGGCCCGTATGTAAAAGTCGAGGTTAATTTAACCCACGGCTACGGCCTAACCCAGACTAGGACAAAAGAAACCCAAAAGCAAAATTAAATAGAAAAAGGAGGCAAAGGAAGGAAGAATAAATCCTTCTATAACGGCTTAGGCACCTTGCTGGAATGGACCCGCTTCTTGATTTAAAACAAAAAACAACAGAAAATTTAACCCTAGAGCTAGTTTAGTTCGAGGTTAGACTCTAGCCCGTGGCTAAAAGCCCTAGCCTCGACTTTTACATACGGGCCCAGGTGTGTCCGCCGCCGTCGGCTGACAAATGTAAGCCGAGCTGTATGTAACTCATAAAATTTTATTTGTTTTTTCCTCGTTGGCTACGTGTTTCCCGCCTGCGCTGGTGCACTATTTTTAGATCATGATCACCGCGGTTGTAGGCTGACATCTGTTGTTGTGGCAATCTTGTTATCAGTATTGCTGTTGCTGTTCAGTGTTGTTGTTGTTGTTGATAGAGATGGTGAGGTGGCTGTGCTTTTAGCTGGTGATTGGTTGCCGTTAGTTTTGCTCAGCTTTCGAACACTGATGTGTGTTGCCGACGCTCGTAGACTACAGCCATATCTATTTACAAGCGATACAGCTTTGTATTTACAAGCGATACAGCTTTGTATTTACAAGCGATATAGCTTTGTATTTACAAGCGATTTACAAGCGATACAGCTATGTATTTACAAGCGATATAGTCGACTAATACAGCTTAACCGCTTCCTTTCTCAGTTCTTATCTTTAGAATTATTAGGCCTACTTTTCAGCTGAGAAGCCACAGAAGAACATTTCAAACGTGTCGCGGTTGTCAGGTAATAAATGAACATCTATGCCAGTATGTCACCGTGTCTAGTCCTGTGTCAATATCAGCTGACGGGTACAGTAGAAACCCACCCGTGAAAGGCCGGGTAGAAGTGCACTAAAAAGCAACCGGGAAGTAAAACTGCTACCCGTGCGGGCGCTTTGAAATTACTTGAAGCAGTCTTCAAAGCCGATTCAACCAGAGCAGTACACGTATGAATGATTATCCGGCTCCGTTCACAGCATGGCTCATTCGCAAGGTTGGAAATTTTGGTGGACTATTCATAGAATTAGCTAGAGTCAGTCAAGCGAGTTCTTCTAAAAATGACTTGGACATGAGTCACTGTGCAACTGCAAGTTATCAGCATGAAGCCTCGTTGGCATTTAATGCTGTGGCCGACGTCAAGAGCGTTTGTCCTCAGGAGGAGACGAAAACGGAGCATAACTAAATAGAAAAACAATTCGACGGCAGGACGAAAACAGAGCATAACTAAACAGGAAAATCAATTCTGCGCGGAGTGAAATCTCCAGACTGGATTCGTGTGTGCAATATGACCGCTGTTGCTGATCGGACGAATTCACAGACCAACGAATGGACACTGAATCAAAAATAAAACAATAAAACAGCAACTGGAGGTTTGCGCATTCAGCGGTTAGCAGCAGCAGGCTTTCACTGGATCGTCCTCCAGCCCTGTGGCACCTTGAGCGTGTCAGAAGAGACATCTGTGCGCAGAGGAAAACCATACCATACCATACGCAAAATGAAGCACAAAGTGTAGTTTTTGGTAGTGATGGAAGCAGATCTGAGTGATCAGTGTGTGTTAGTGAAACGAGTTCCTGTTGACTGGAACTCAGACCAAGTTGCTTCCCGCATCAGTAGCGTGGCAGGAGTTCAAGTCAGGGCCGTGGCACAAGGAGCTGCGGGGAGTTCGGACACTGACTGGGTCGCGCTGCTCTTCTCTACTGAGGGTGAGTATAACAATGAGGGTGGGTGGGTGTTTGGGGGTTTAACGTCCTTTTCCACCACATAAGGTGATATCAAAGACGGGGCAAAGATGAAAAAGCCAGCACAAATATTTGGCCCCAGCCGGGATCGGACTCACGACCCGAGCATTAGAAGTCCAACGCTCTACCATTCGACCACCCCGGGTCCCCGAGTATAACAATGAGTATATTCAGATGCAATTAATGTTTTTATTTATTATCTTTTTATTTATTATGTTTTTAAGACCAGTCTAAAAACGTTCCTCTTTTGTAAAGCTTTCCAGTAATTTCATGTGTCAGTAGCGAGTCAAGGAGCCGGGATAGCCGAATGGTAGAGCGTTGGACTCTCAATGCTCGGGTCGTAAGTTCGAATCCCGGCTGGGGCCAAATATTTGTGCTGGACTTTTTCTCGTTGCCCAGTCTTTGATATCACCTTTACGGGGTGGAAAAGGACGTTAAACTCCCAAACACCCCCCTGTCAGTAGCTGGTCAGTTTTAACCAGTCTATGTCTGTCCACCGTTTGTAATATGTGCGTGAGTGTCGGTGAGTGATTGGCGCATTGAGTTTTATATAAAGAAATGCGACCTACAAATACCATTTATTATTATTATTATTATTATCATCTTTTACACTGTAAGACTGTTCTGCAGAAGAGACATTTCTGTTTAATGTAACGCAAATCAGAGAATAAAGGTATTGTATTGTATTGTATTGTATTGTATTGTATTGTATTGTATTGTATTGTATTGTATTGTATTGTGGCGAGCCGGGGTGGTCGAATGGTAGAGCGTTGGACTTCTAATGCTCGGGTTGTGAGTTCGATCCCGGCTGGGGCCAAATATTTGTGCTGGCTTTTTCATCGTTGCCCCTATGTGGTGGAAAAGGACGTCAAACCCCCAAACACCCACCCACCCGTATTGTATTGTATTGTATTGTATTGTATTGTATTAAACGGGCTGATTTTAGTTTTACCAAGCCAGCTTATATTTTGGAATAGTTTCGCTCGTGATTTGCGCCTGTACGCTCGAAATTCTCTATCTTGATGATTAGTACAGCTCTTAATGCGATACAAGGTTGTTTATACTTCGCGCGAGCGGTTGAGCATTCAAATTCTACGACTGTTGTTACACTGCTGGAGCACTCGGTGTGGTCGCCGCGTCATCGAGTACGCTTCTGTTGGCATAGTACCAGCATTGCAGACAAAAGGAAGGTTGATATGGACAGACTGACATTTGTCTGTGTCTGGTCGGTCGATAAGCTAGTTAGTGCTGTGTGTGTGTGTGTGTGTGTGTGTGTGTGTGTGTGTGTGTGTGTGTGTGTGTGTGTGTGTGTGTGTGTGTGTGTGTGTGTGTATTAGTGACTGAGTCATGCATTCAAGGCAGGTTGATAAAAGACAGAGTGACAGTTGTCTGGTCGATCTATTAGCTAGTTAGTGCTGTCACTGTGTGGGAAGGTGGGTGGGTGAGTGGGTGGGTGGGTGTGCGAGCGTGCGAGCGTGCGTGCGGACGTGTGTAATAGAAAACCGCAAGGTTTAAATTTGTACAGAACGTTTTTACACCCAACTTTGAAGGAATCTTCCTGGTTGACAAAAGAACCCCGAGACGCCCGTTCCACACTGACGTGATCTTCACATAATTAAATGTTTTTATTTTGGCGCAATTTATAAACATGCATTCGCATCCACTGGTGCATGACACTGCACAACAAAGTGGAAAGGCTGGTTTGCGGGCATGCACTTCACTCTTTTCCTCCTTTTTTTTTTTTTTTCTTATTCTTTTTTTTTTTTTTCCTTCTTTTTTTTTTGGCGCAATTTATACACATGTATTCACATCTACCGGTGCACTGCACAACACAGTGAAAAGGCTCGTTTGTGTGCACATATACAGTCTAAATGAACTTCACTCTGCTCTTCTTTTTTGGGGGGAGATGCGGGATAAGAGGATGGGGGGGGGGGGGATTACTGCCTGGTTTCCTCCTGCCGTTACTGCCACACACTGCCGTTACTGCCACACACTGCCGTTACTGCCACACACTGCCGTTACTGCCAAACGTGTCAGCGCCTGATGGATTTTAGAATTTTCCCAACAACTAGGAAGTTTGCAGGAAAGATCTTCTCCAAAAACCAAACAGTAGCCATAGTGTAATTATTATGTACTTTGCACTCCACAGCGGACCAGGATACATTCCTGTTTAAAGTGTTCCCCTTTCTCGTTCAGCACACACTGCCTTCTAATTTAGATAATACTTTAGATGCGTGCTGTAATATGTGATGATGGTGTGTCTAGTCTGAAGGCCCACTGACGTGGGGGAGCCGGTGTAGGATCCGGTCCGGTCCCCCCTCTGAAGCAGTCCCCCGGGGGACCAATTCGTGGCAAAAACTGCTCTATAATGGTCCCCCCTTAGACATCCAGCCTCGTTTTCGACTGGTCCCCCTGGGCGATTTTGGTCCCCCCTCGCATCCAAAATAGGCCCCCTCTCGAACTGGTCCCCCTCTTTTCTAACCAATGTAGAGCTATGTCAGTATTTATTTTTAACTTTATTGTTATAGTGTGTGTCAACTCAGTAGAAAACGTGACTCTGGATCTCTCTCACACTCTCTCTCTCTCTCTCTCGCCCCCCACACTTTCTCTCCTCCCCCCATCTCTCAAACACACACACACACACACACATTATGCACGCACGCACGCACGCGTGCACACTCACTCACGCACGCACGCACGCAAACACACACGCGCACACACACACACACACACACACACACACACACACACACACCTCTTTCGTTATATGTATAATTATTTTCATTTTTGTACAGAGATGTTATTCAAGATGATCTTGAACTGGGTCAAGGTTACAGTGTCAAATCTAAACTTTTAAAAGTGATTTAACTTCGTAGATTTGCCGTTCTATGTAGCCTATACTTTTGTTTTTTTATTTTCTCTTTTTTTTTTGTGGGATGAGAAAACGGTCGCCACTAAAAAACAAAAGTATAGGCTACATAGAACGGCAAATCTACGAAGTTAAATCACTTTTAAAAGTTTAGATTTGTTTTCTCTTTTCTTTTTTTTTTTTTGTGGGATGAGAAAACGGTCGCCACGCTTCTTGACACGTCACGTGACTCGTGTCAAACATGCCTATAATTATAAGTACACGACAATTCATTCCGTACTTGGGCCACCGAGGTTGAGATATTTGCTGCAGCCACCCTCTTGGACACGCCCGTGTATGTGTTCACAAGAGAGGCTCCAGGCCGACAACCTAGGTGGCTGAAATACGGGCCAGTTTGGCAATCGGCCCCATTGAAAACAGACAGAGTAATTTATATAATGAATCTTGGACATCACTTTGCTCCTGTTTTTTGTGTCACTCCTTAGACCAGCCTGAGAACTGTTAGTCTTCTGCTGTTTTTGTTGTTTCAAGGGTCATGATTTGAGACACTGGTACTCAGTCTTGACTGTCTACTTGAAGTACGCTGAAAGCCAAAGGTGGCAACTAGTTTTCATGTCATGGACACTTACTTAATTTTGAAGAAATATTTTTTCTATGGCGTTGTATAGAAAATATTAGATACTTGGTCTTTGATGTTATTCTCTAAATGCTATTTCCAGTTTAAAAAAAATGACAGGAAATGTGGACAGCAAAAAAGAACCAATGCAAAAAAAAACAACTGAAAGAAACAAGAACACAACCAAACAAATATATCTCACACACACAAAAATAACAACAAGCACATAAATCGGAAAAAAAAAGAAAAAAAATGTTCCTATGGCCCTGTGCTTTTGGGGACAATAAAGTTTTGTAACAATAAAGTTAAAAATAAATACTGACATAGCTCTACATTGGTTAGAAAAGAGGGGGACCAGTTCGAGAGGGGGCCTATTTTGGATGCGAGGGGGGACCAAAATCGCCCAGGGGGACCAGTCGAAAACGAGGCTGGATGTCTAAGGGGGGGACCATTATAGAGCAGTTTTTGCCACGAATTGGTCCCCCGGGGGACTACTTCAGAGGGGGGACCGGACCGGATGCTACACCGGGTTGACCGAATGGTAGAGCGTTGGACTTTCAATGCTCGGGTGGTGAGTTCGAATCCCGACTGGGGCCAAATATTTGTGCTGGCCTTTTTTCTCGTTGCATTGTCTTTGATATCACCCTTACGTGGTGGAAAAGGACGTTAAACACCCAAACACCCATCCACCCCCCGCCCACTGATGTGAACGCTTGGGTTTTGCTTCGTAGTGGTGTCTGCAGCAATGAAACTGCAGCCCGGTTCAACCCGAGTTTACTTCGCCTCGGGCTGGACTCGGGTGAGTAGCGTTTACACTGCATCCTCTGCAAGTCTGATCCAGACAATTGCGTAGGAAAACTTAGGTCATGCCCGCCTTCACGCCTTGACGAAAGCATAGAATCATGACGTCAGCTGCATGTTTAGATCCGAAATGCGAGTTGGCCCTGGACCCGGGTTCAAACGTGGTGTGTGTGTGTGTGTGTGTGTGTGTGTGTGTGTGTGTGTGCGTGTGTGTGTGTGTGTGTGTGTGTGTGTTAAAAAACTCATCTTGTAGTTGAGGATTTTGTGTTATCGTTTTAATGTTTGTGTTTTGTTTCGTTTTTGCTACATCCTCACAATTATGAGCTGAACACTCTGTAACTAGGACATAGATCACAGTGTAGTGCGTATCGCCGCATACAACTTTAAAAAAAACTTTGTAGTTTTTTTGTGAGCAGTGTAGACCTTTAAGTACTCTACCATGGATACACCGCCTGACGAAAAAGAAGACTCTGAACACAGACGAAGCCCCTATTATATGCGTGCGCGCGCACACACACACACACACACGCACACACACACACACACACACACACACACACACACACACACACACACACACACACACACACACACACAATTATTCGTCCTCACTTTTCTACAGGTCTTCCTTACGCATGATTTAGCATTACAAGCAGACAAATTACAGCAAATGCAGTTCAAATGGTGAGGTATTACAGTTCTGCAAAGAAGCATACAACAGACGACTCCACTCGGCAAACCCCTTCGCCAAAGGCCCGCCCTTTTACTTTACCGCATATTGGCAAAACACAGTACGTCCATGATGTCATTTTATGAGAAAATTGGTGATTTCAAGATGCCGGAAGAGATTGACGTAATGGTCTTTTTCCTCAAATGACGTCAATGGACTTACTGCTTTCTTTCCGTGTTTCAGTCATATCAAACTACACGTGTATCTCTCGTTGTAGTGTCTGGCAATACAGATGCAAATTTGGAGGAAAACGCTATAGATTCCTCTTACATATAAGGTCAGTTGCAGATGACACCCTAGATATGCTTTAAAATTCACCCCCCAAAAAAATTCACATACTTAAAATCAGGCATCCATAGACTCATGTGTAGAGTAAATTTCAACAAACTCCAATATTCCGTTTTCTTGGCAATGTTGACAGCAACCACATACCTCCTCATTCCACGGTCGTCTGCTGGCTTCTGTGCCCGCCGCGCATGAATACCAATCGTGATTAGGCTCATTTTTTCCTAATTTTACTATTACTTGGCATGAAACTTGTTTACAAAGCCAAGAAAAAGCACCAGACTGCCATTTTTTACTCTGCACACAACTTGAATTTTAAAAGGGGCAAAGATTTTCTACTGTATCTAGTTGTTACTACATGACCCGGAAGCTACATCTATTACCAGTCTGTAACCAAATGTTTGCCAGGTCATGCCATGTATTGTGCTTATTTTAACACGGGATATAGACTCAATTCTGGGGGCTCGTCACTTTTGACTGGCCCGCAGGAGTGGAGTCGCGTATTGTACCAAGTCAAGTTCCCTTCAGATACGGTTAAACTCCCAAACACCCTTCAGATACGGCCGCGCCACTCACGCTGTGCTTGTGTTACATTGCGAGAGTGCATTCCTAGTACGGGGAGCCGGGGTGGCCGAATGGTAGAGCGTTGGACCCCTAATGGTCGGGTCGTGAGTTCAAGTGGTATCTCGGCTAGGGCCAAATATTTGTGTTGGCTTTTTATTCGTTGCCGGCCCCGTCAGTCTTTGATACCACCCGTATGTGATGGAAAAGGGCGTTACACACCCACCCCACCCGCATTCCTAGCACGGAGAATGGAGGCTTAACACTGCGCATTCGAGTGTGGCTATTATTTTTTGGATTAGGTGATGTACACTGGAGGGGGGGGGGGGGAGGGGGATTGGATTCCATACAGATGTAGGTAATAGCGCCATTGTTTGCCAACTTTACGGTACGAAGATCAGGGGCAGCTCTGTGTGTGTGTGTGTGTGTGTGTGTGAGAGAGAGAGAGAGAGAGAGAGAGAGAGAGAGAGACGCCACAGATTCTTGAATTACGTTTGTAAGTGGGGAAAGTTGGGGATTCCCCGCTCCAGATTTGTTTCCCCAGATGACCCCGCCCTCAACATCCTAGCTGTACACAAGATAAGAAACATTAGGGGTAGATAATAATACCCCGCCCCTTCCCTCCCTTCCCTCCCCTACTTCTACCTTACAGCACTCCGCAACCCCACCCACCTCCCGCCAGTCCCCCCCCCCTCCTCCCGACCCTGCCCTTCGAATGTTCGCTTTATCAGATCGGGGTAGATAACACCACTGCCGTACCCCCCTCCTCCCCCCGCCCCCACCACCCTTCCCCTCCCCTCTACTCTCCTATCAACCTTTCCGCTCACACACATGACCTGTGTGTCAGATTCTTTCTGTGTAATGAATCAGAAATATGTCTGTACATGTCAACTACGTCTATTCATTTCGTGCGAAAGCCCGTCTCGCTGCTTGCGTAAGTTTGTGTATTGACTGGGGTGGGGATGGGGGGACCGGGGGGTGGGGGGGGGGGGTAAATCGGAAAGATTGGTGTGGTAGGTGAACCTATGCCTCAGCAAATATTTGAGGAAGGATTTTCAACCTCAGTCACACTGTAGGCCTTCTGCACTAAGCCGCTAAAATGATCAATCCGGCTTTTGAAATGTGTGTGCGTGCGTGCTTGTGTGTGTGTGCGCGCGGGGGCGGGGGGGAGGGGAGGGGGGAGGGGGTGGGGACAGACAGATAGCCCGGCAGACAGAGACAGAGAGTGGGTGGGTGGGTGTTTTGGGGTTTAAGACAGAGACAGAGAGCCAGACAGGCAGACAGACTGAGATTATGGAGTGTGAGCTTGAGCAACGGGGTGAACTCGTGCTATGCCGCTCTAGAAATCACAGCACCCTCGTTCAGCGGGTTCCCGCGCCAATCACCGCGTTTTTTTTTTTTTGTTTGTTTTGTTTTGTTTTTTTTTTGGGGGGGGGGGGTTTCAAATTCAAAAATGTCATAGCACCGGACAAACGCTTCTGATTTTCATTTGTCGGTCAGGCAGACTGTACGGGGCCGACTGTTTACCAGCCAGAAACCGACCTGCACTAATACGTTTCTACAATAGAAGATGCTGTGCATGCTTATGTTTTAAAATAACGGGGGAGCCGGGATGGCCGAATGGTAGAGCGTTGGACTTCCAATGCCGCTCGGGTCGTGAGTTCGAATCCCGGCTGGGGCCAAATATTTGTGCTGGCTTTTTCATCGTTGCCCCGTCTTTGATATCACCCTTACGTGGTGGAAAAGGACGTTAAACTCTCAAACACCCACCCACCCACCCTTTAAAATAACGGCTTGTCACAGGCGAGCTAAGTTTTGGCGGGGTAAGTGGGGGTTTTTTGTTTGTTTTTTTTTAAAGCGGGAGGTTTGTGTGTGTGTTGGCCGTTGCAGACTGTGATCAAATAGAGCGAGTGTGGGGGTGAAGTCTGTGATTTTTTTTACGGTCATGTGATTAACTTGTGATATCTTGAATAGCTATTTTTGACAGATAATAGGTGATTCATAAGCAGGAGAAAGGTCTGTCATGCCTTCCGGGAACTCAAGATCACTTACTCATACGAATTTCTAAATAAAGCTCACTGGGTTTACTCCCCTTGCACGTGTCAAAGTAGTTCCGGTAACCCATGAGTGATCGGGGAAGTCACATCATCAAATCAGTGGCCATCAGAAATTTTGTTCATCAAAGAAAAATCTCGTGTGTTTGTGTAGATCTTTCTTCCATGCGGTTGGGAGGGATCAACATGCCTGTCAGATTCGACGGATCTTGAACTGAATTACGTTTTAGTTGAAAATTCTTTTCGCTGAGTGAATTTTCTTATTAAGAAAAGCTTGCAGGTGCCGTAGTTCCCGGGCCTGGTTAATGCCGGGATATTTATGACAGGAAGCGTGGAATGCGGCCCTGTCCCGCAGTCCCAAACCACATGGACCTCCATAGCATCATCTTACCATCATCCTCATCTCCGTCATCATGCATAATAAAAATTGTCCCAGCTTCCGAGTCCTCCTTGGGTTCCACCCATGACCTGGGAGGAACACCACTGGAGCTGGCAAAGAGTTGGGGCAGCAAAAAAAAAAAAAAAAAAGCTTGTAGAAAGCAGTACAGGACCTGTGAGATTTTTCAGCCAACTGTTTTTGAGACTGACGAAGAGATATTATACCAATTCCTGTCATTCTGTCAGCTTTTGTCTGATCTGCCCATTTTTGGAATTCGCCTTTTCCCGCGGTTTCTATTCTGGAACGCATGCGCCGACACCTTGCAAACTAATGGCTGCCAAGCAGACGAACCTCAGTTCGCAGTGTTAGAGTTGAGCATTTTCCACTGAGACACGCACGCACGGTAGCTTGTAAGGCTAAAATGTATATTTTCATGGAGCGTTATTCCGCGTGTCCTATCATTATATAATATATTGGTCCAGCCACCACAGAGATATTAATGTGTTGTGTGTGTGTGTGTGTGTGTGTGTGTGTGTGTGTGTGTGTGTGTGTGTGTGTGTGTGTGTGTGTGTGTGTGTGTTTCCTATGGGTGGATCCCTGCCCCTCGGTTAACGGGACTCCTTGCCTAGTGTCAACGCAACTTCAGCCGGAGAGAGACAGAGACAGACTGAGGGACTACCTGTTAACTATGAGCTTTAATATCAAAGCAAGGCGTTTCACCCATCGACGTATAGAGATAGACGCACCGCGGTGCTGGAAGTGTGACGCCGCCGCGCGCCATGTTGCGAGTACCTGGAAATGCCAGCTGTTTTCATAGCGCGCATAGCATTGGTCAGACGCTGTCAGCTGTTTACATAGCGCGCATAGCATTGGTCCGCTTTATCTTACGTCACATTTCTGATGACGTCTTTCTAAAGAACTTTGTATTTCGAACGAGGCGTCCTGTACACAGAGCATCTGAGTTCTGGTATTCACAAGATGGCCGCGATAGCGACACTCGCAAGAAGCGGTGGCAGCGTGCGGCGGTACGTCTATCTCTCTACGTCTGTGGTTTCACCAAATGGCTGATTTTCACACACACACACAAATCTGTTTCTCTTGTTTCACAGATCAGAGAAAATGTGTCAGCCTAGGTGCCAAATACGACTATGACCTCATAATGAGCAACCCGGACCCAAGTGCTATTCCGAGTCGAAACAAGTGGATTCTCGTCGACGAGGAGGTAAGTTTGCATTCTCAGTTCTTGCCTTTTAGTTACTCAAGTTCTACTTTTTGTTATTCTGGTAGTAGTTTGGTTACTTTGAAAGTACTGTGGTTTTCTGACAGTACTGTGGTTATAGACTACTCTTCTAGTACTTTGGTTACTCGAGTAGTGCTGCGGTTACTCTGGTAGTGCTCTGGTTATTCTGGTAGTACTGTGGTTACTCTAACAGTGATTTGGTTACTAGGGTAGAGCTGCGGTTACTGGGGTAGTGCTTTGGTTACTCTGGGAATGTTTTGGTTACGCCGGTAGTGCACTTGTTATGCTGGTAGTACTTTGGTTACTCTGATAGAACTGATGGTAATTTGGTTACTCGGGCAGTACTGCGGTTGCTCTGGTAGTGCTTTGGTTCCCCTGATATTGTTATGGTTACTCTCTTAGCGCTCTGGTTTTTATGGTAGTGCTTTGGTTACTTTGGTAGTGCTTTGGTTACTTTGGTAGTGCTTTGGTTACTTTGGTAGTGCTTTGGTTACTTTGGTAGAGCTTTGGTTACTCGGGTATAGTATTTGTTACTGTTACTGTGCTCTGTTTATTCTGGTAGTGCTTTGATTTACTATGGTAGTGGTCTGGTTATTCTGGCAGTGCTTTGGTTACTCAGGTAGTTCTTGGGTTTCTCGGGTATTGTTTTGGTTACTCTGGTAGTGGTCTGGTTATTCTGGCAGTGCTTTGGTTACTCAGGTAGTTCTTGGGTTACTCAGGTATATTTTTCGTTACTCCAGCAGTGCTCTGATTATTCTGGAAGAAATTTGGTTACTCCGGTAGTGCTTTGGTTACTCGCGTATCGTTTTGGTTACCCTGGTAGTGCTCTGGTTATTCTGGTAGTACTTTAGCAATTCTGGAAGTGCTGCTCACGTCGAAGCGGCCGAAGGTTTGTTGTGTGAGAATGGCAGGATGTATTTGATGGCGGGCCCCTGTCAAGTTGAAGAAAAAAAAATTGAAATAGAAACTTCGGCTTTGGAAAACAAGGGTTACATTTTTATTAACTTTGTGTATATTGTTGTGCTTTATGTCATTTGTGTACTGTCAGATATAGCTGTTTTATATTTGTTTTATTTTTGTTTTGATGTAGTTTACATGTAATTTACATGTATAGGCGCCTTATAAGACTTTTAGTAGTAGTAGCAGTAGCAGTTGTTGTTGTTGTTGTTGTTTTGCCGTTATCTGCAAGCCTAAGCGCCTCCAAGATTTTGCTAAGATAATGGATGTTATATAAAATATACATATACGTATTTCATGGCCATGTTTAACGGGCGACTAACCGTTAGCGCCGAGCGACTGATAGCGACGAGCGACTGACAGCGACGAGCGACTGGCCGCGAACGACGGATAGTGTTTTCTGATCAGTTCTCGGTAGCCCTCCCGAAACACAAGTACACCCTGTAGGTGTACGCTGTTGATCAACACGATGTTAAAGTGCTCTCTCTCTCTCTCTCTCTCTCTCTCTCTCTCTCTCTCTCTCTCTCTCTCTCAACAGGTTGTTTCAGGGATAGGACCTACCACAATTCCCGAACACGCAGCGGGGAGGAAGAAAGCACCTGTGCCACCCCCTCCTCCCCCCAAGCCACACAGGCCATCAGCAAATCCTGGCACTACCAACATTCCTGGACCTCCAAGCGAATATGAGAACACAACACCATGTGAGCATAAAAATCATAAATATTGCCATAAATATTGCCATAAATATTGCCATAAATATTGCCCCTTTAAAATAGCACTTGTTTGATTTCAACGATCAGTCGTAAAGCAGAGTAAATTACACATAAAAATTACACGTAAAACTTTACACGAATAAGGTTTGGTGTTAACCATGCGTCTAGATTCGTCTGCTGTTTCGGATCTACAGATCTTACAGACACACAGCCAAAACGGATACTCAAACCACCCCCTCCTGTCCCCGTCAGGACAGCTCAAAGCGGCAGTATCGCGGACGAGGAAACTATTCCGAAGGCAGTCCAAGCAAAATACCCACCTCTGCGGGATAGTGCGGAGATCGGGTCAGACTCTACTGATACAGACTCAGATCCGTATGATGACTTGCTCTGTAGCTCTGAGGAAGAGAGCTCGGATCACGGAGGTGCGGGGGATCTGGGGGAAAGGTCCCATCGCAGGAAAACTGAAAAGGGTGGGTCTCTCTCTCTCTCTCTCGTATGTAAGTAGTACGTAGTCTCAAGGTCAGGTTTTAAAGCTGAAACCTCCACCTTGTAAAATCAAATCAAATCAAATAGATCTACCCTCTCTCTCTCTCTCTCTCTCTCTCTCTCTCTCTCTCTCTCTCTCTCTCTCTCTCTCTCTCTCCCCTATGTGGTGGAAAAGGATGTTAAACACCCACCCACACCCACCTCTCTCTCTCTCTCTCTCTCTCTCTCTCTCCTATGTGATGGAAAAGGATGTTAAACACCCACCCACACCCACCTCTCTCTCTCTCTCTCTCTCTCTCGTCAAATTCTTTGGCGTAAACTATGCTCTTCCTTAAGATAGACTCACAGCCTGTAAATTATTCACCTACTCTATTTGTGGCATTGAACCTGGATCGTACAGCAATCGTACAATTGTTTGTAACTGTATGATTTGTATTGTCTGAGCAGACACTGCAATTCCCCTTCCAGGCAAGAGTAAAGTGATCTCTTATCTTATCTCTTATCAAAGAAATATTTTAAAATAGGTGTTTTTTAATCTTCTGAAATCAGTGTTACATATCTCACACTATTTCACTCAGTAAAGCTTTATATATTGCCGCCTCTACGAAGCCCACATATCGTAATGTAACATGTAACCTCTGCCCACCTCCCAACTGTTTTTCGACAATGTCAACACTAGGTTGTACATGATTGTACGTGGACATGAATGCTTTTGCTGGTTGTGTTCAGTGTATGAGACCTACGTCAGGAAGGATCCGAATGACTCGCAGATCTACACACCCCTGGAAGCTGGGACGGTAAGAAGGCAAAATACTCCTTAGCAGGGGTGACCAAATGTTCGCCAAGCGCTAACAATAATCGCATTTATTTCAGAAATTTGGCTCAATGCGCTGCGAGCTAAACCCAAACACGCACGCGCACGTGCATTCTCTCAAACACTGGACATGAACTCATTACAGTCACGTGGTGGGACGGCCCAACTCAGCTATTTAAGTTTCTGAAGTTTAGAATTCCATTTATCTTCTAATCTTGAGGGCTGAACATTTCCAAAGCAGAGAACATTTCCCAACTAGATGCACAAAATGCAAAGATCAGGCAGTAACACAAAAATGAACGTCTGCTGAAACTTATGTGGACTCGGATGCTGAAAGTGAGAAAAGTGACAATGGATAACGGCCAATACCTTCCATGTTAACCCAGGACGCCCAACCCAATAGAATCAAGGAGCCTAGCACCATTTTAGGGGAAACTTGCGACCGCATTTGGCCACCCCTTTGCCAGGTTATTGATGAACACCTTTGTGACTTTGGACAAATTCCGTAACTTTTTCATAAGAGATGAATGGGAAAAAGACAGATGCCCCAAACTCATGTACGGGGGAGCCGGGATGGCCGAATGGTAGATCGTTGGACTTCTAATGCTCGGGTCGTGAGTTCGTATTCCAGCTGAGGAAAAATATTTGTGCTGGCTTTTTCATCGTTGCCCCGTCTTTGATATCACCCTATGTGGTGGAAAATGAAGTTCAACCCCCCAAACACCCACCCACCCCTCCGTAACTTCTTCAGAAGAGATGAATGGGGAAAAGACAGATGCCCCAAACCTCTGCACGGGGGAGCCGGGATAGCCGAATGGTAGATCGTTGGACTTTCAGTGCTCGGGTTGTGAGCTCGAATCCCGATTGGGGCCAGATACGTGTCCTGGCCTTTTTTTCTCGTTGCCCTAATATCACCCATACGCGGTGGAAAAGGGCGTTAAACTCCCAAACATCCAGCACCCACTCACCCCCCTTAACCCCGTAAGCTCCATAATGGCCTTACTCGAACATTTTCCGGTACTTATACTCTCATGTTTTGTCTGCAGAGCCATATTTACGTCGAGATAATATCTAACCCTTACGAGTCAATCGCAATCGCCGGCGAAGATGGTGCCCACGGAGGAGACGCTATGGCGCCTTATGAAATAGTCACAATTGACAAAGACGCAAAGAAACGTGTGAGAATTGCTGGCAGTGTCCCAGATGGCGGTGATGGTTCCCATGGTGACGGTAATGCTGGATCACGTGCTGCGAAACCACCTACCGTTCCTCCTCGACGATCCAGACGACCTGCTGACGTTGCCAGGGATACGAGCGCCCCGGCGTCAAGGACGATTGAGGTCAACGGCGATCCTGCGACCTTGACCTCAGAAATGTGCTGGTTGTATTTTGAGAACCAGCGGTCTGGTGGTGGCGCGGTCGAGGAAGTACGGGTGGCCGGAGGGGGTCGTGTTTTCGTCACCTTCGCTTTGGCTGAAGGTTGTTTTCTCTCTCTCTCTCTCTCTCTCTCTCTCTCTCTCTCTCTCACACACACACACACACACACACACACACACACACACACACACACACACACAGATAGATAGATGAAACAACAAAACAGCAGCTACGCAGTACAACACAGGCATCACAATACAACACTATTCTGGCAATGAATTTTGCATCCACAGTGGCTCAGCGCGTGGCTGCAGGAAGTCACAAAATCCACGGCAAACCAGTGGAAGTGAAGCTCTCTGTTCCCCCTAGACCAGGCCAGGGAACCCAGAGCAAGGTTCCGTCTGTGCCAAGGCATCCGCAACCGTCCCCAGCAGCGGGTCACCCGTTGATGGTAGCGCCAAGCGAACAGTCACCTGTGCAAAACCCACCAGTCACAGCTGCCTCCAAAGGACAGAAGAATGCCACAGAAATCAGCCTCAAGGTGGAGCCGCTGCGGCTTCGGCTGATGCAGGCTGCAAACTTCAAAGAAACGGCCGAGAATCGTCATCCGGGTGTTAAAGTTGAGATGGACGAGTCGAACCAGCAGATTGTGTTCAGGGGTAAACTCTCTCTCTCTCTCTCTCTCTCTCTCTCTCTCTCTCTCTCTCTCTCTCTCTCCCCCCCCCCCTTCTCCCCCGTCCACTCTGAGTCTCCGGAGAATACAGGTGTTGAAAAAATTGTTCTGGGACGTTTGTTGAAAAACGTACGGCTACCCGGGGTATTTCTGGACAAATTATTCAAGTACTATTAGATCGGACGGTGGAGGGGTATGGAAGTTAAGTTGTGCTGTGGTCTTATTCTCAGCTTTGGAATTCCCTGCCAGCAAATCTGATAAATGCGCGCACGCTGTCTATTTTTTTTTTTAAGAGCAATCTTAAAACGTTCCTCTTTTGTAAAGCTTTACAGAAATTTCCTGTGTCAGTGGCTCATCAGTTTCACCAGTGTATGCGTGTCCACCGTTTGTAAAATGTGCGTGAGTGTCGGTGAGTGATTGGCGCATTGAGTTTTATTCTGCGTCCTTCAAATGCCATTTTGTGACCCGTTCTCACAAAAGGTATCATAAGTCGAAAATTTTCAATTTTGAGATACAGTATTATATCACTGCAATTTATGGTTATGCAGTTTAATTCAATGTAAGAATAAAAGCTGTACTACTAAAATTGACAGAGATATCAGCAGTTGAAGTTGGCTACTCACAAGGCGGCCATACTGACCCCCGGCACTCTTTTCGCCTGTAGCGGCGTTCAGCATAGGGCGACTTACGGTCCCTTTCGCGCGAGCGGGTCACATTTAGTGTCATTATTATTTATTATTATTACAAAAAGCAAAATGCAGTTCTAAATTCCGAAATCTAAATAGCTGAGCTGACCCTTCGCACCGCGTGATTGTAATGTGTATATGTCCGGTGTGTGAGAGAACGCGTGTGATTCACGTGAGCGTGCGTGTTGGGATCAGTTCGCGGCGCTTTGAGCCGATTGATGGAACTGGGTAAAGCGCCTATATAATACTCATTATTATTATTATTATTATTATTTGATCGTAGGTCCTGGCCACATTGCCAAAAAAGCTCAGTCCGACGCTCGCCGACTTCTGCAGTCTATAAAGTCAGGAAAAGCTACCCAGCTTACGGACACACAGAAAACAGTGCTGGGTACCACACAGGGAGCCCAGTACGTTGCCCAGATCCTCAAATACCGTGGAGTTGTGGCCGTGTGGGACACCGGCCCGCAGGGGGACATCGTGATCCACGCTTTCCGCGAGGACGACGTGCACGGAGCTGCAGTCCTCATCCACCTCGCAATAGGTGGGTTGGGTGGGTGTTTGGGGGTTGAACGTCCTTTTCCACCACATAGGGTGATATCAAAGACGGGGCAACGATGAAAAAGCCAGCACAAATATTTGGCCCCAGCCGGGATCGAACTCACGACCCGAGCATTAGAAGTCCAACGCTCTACCATTCGACCACCCCGGCTCCCCTTATAGAGATGGCATCTCTCTGTCTTTTAGTGATGATGATGATGATGATGATAAGAGAGGGGAGAGAGAGGGAGAGAGAGAGAGAGCTCTTTTGCTTGGCCTTGTTATGTAAATTTAATGAGAAGCCAGGTAACTCAAACCTGATATTGTTGACAGGGGATTTGGTCTAGTGGTTAAGGCATCCGACTTCGGATCCTGAGCTGCCTGGTTCGAGTCCCCGGTGGGCAGGAATATGGTTGGATTTTTCCATACCATATCGAGTCAAATCCATGTGCAGACTCGTTTACGGTGCCTGTCTCGCCCTCGTGTACACACGCACGCACATACATCAAGTGTGCACGCTAAAAATCCCACGTTCATCTTTCGAAGAAGAGTAGGCTGTGGCCGGTGTCGTGGTAAACAGAAATACTGTCGCACGCACCAGAGTGAATAGCAGGGTGGAGGTTTGCACACAAAGTAGCGCTTAGCGGCAGCAGGCTTTCACTGCTTCGTCCTCCAGCCCTGCGGCGCCATGAGCATTTCAGCAGAGATGGATATGTGCGCCGAGGAGAAGTCTACCATACCATACCATACCATGATATGGACTGGTTTGAATTTCATAGTACATGGTATATAGTCAAGTATCTAGTTTTCGCTGATTTACTTCCTTCTTTTCCTTTACTCTTCTTTCATTTTTACCCACAGTTGAAGACCAGCGGGAACTCCCACCACAGTCCAGACCAGTTCTCCAGTCAACGGAATGGATGGAGCACATCAGATCCCTCTACGACAAACATCCGGGCACCCTCACAGTGCTGCCTTCCCAAGATGGCCGACTTGTCTGCGTCACTGGAACAGCCGACATACTAAACAGCGCAGCCACCGAAGTGTTCAAATTCATTCACACAAACACTCTTCACTCGGAAGCGTTCCGCTTTTCTCCAAGTCGACAGAGGTTCGTCACATTATTCTGGCCAAATAAACTGGCTGATATTCAGAACTCGCTGAAGCAACACAAGGTTCAGATCACGATTGATGATGACGGAAGCAAACTGTGTGTTCTTGGTCAGAGTGAAGGGCTGGTGATAGCGAGAACGCGTCTTGAGGGACTCGGGGAGAAGATTCTTTGTCACGAGGAGAGGCTGACTGACAGACATCAGCTGAAATTCCTATACTCCAAGAATTGCAGGAAGCATCTGGACTCGTTGGGGAGAGGCTGTCGGTGTGTTATCTCTCTTGAACCTGAGAGTCCAGGACTTTTGGTAACTATCGTTTTGTTGTTGTTGTTGTTGTTGTTGTTTTCGTTGTTGTTTGGTGTTGTTCTCCTTGATCTTTATTTGGTTTTGTTTGTTCATTGTTTTTTTATCGTGTTTTGTTTTGTTTTCTTCTTGGTTTGTTTTGTTTTATCTTATCATGTTTTGGTTTGTTGGTTTTGTTTTTGTTTTTGTTGGTTTGTTTGTTTGTTTGTTTGTTTGTTTGTTTGTTTGTTTGATTTTGTGGGGTTTTTTTGTTGTTGAATTTTTTTTTTTTTTTTTTGGGGGGGGTGTTTTTGTTTGTTTGTTTTGTTTTGTTGTTTTTATTGTTGTTTTGGTTTTGTTTTTTGTTTTTGGTTTTTTTATTGGGGGTGGGGGTCGTTGTTGTTGTTTTTGTTTTGATTTTTTTTTTTAATTTCGAGGGGGGGGGGGTTGTTCTTGTTGCAGTTGTTTGTTTTGGTTTTTGATTGATTGGCTGGTTTGTTATTGGTGGTTTTATTATTATTGTATAGTCTCTCTCCATGACATTAGTTACAACAAAGCATGTGTATCATTTTAAAAAAATTTCTCCCTCTGTGTAGTGTGATGGAGACAAAACCGGCCAGAACGTGTGCAATATCGACAGTTCTTCATCTACACCAGCCGAGGCTGGCACTTCCTCACCAAAGCCTCCACCCCGTGCTAGAGCTTCAGACAGTCCACAGACGGCTGCCGCAGGCGCCACAAGCCAAGGTGAGCTTGTTTTGAACGTCGCATGCTATCAATATGATTATATGTTATGATCAGAATGCTTACCTTTCTGTGTAACAGCATTTGGTTGCGTGTTCTGTTTTGGTTTGGTTTGGTTCTTTCTTCAGCAAAGTTCAGTGGCGGAGTCTGCTCGGAAATGTGGTCATTTGCTGGAACACAATAGACGATTCCACTCGGTAAATCCTAGGGCCAAAGCCCAGCACTTTTACTCTGCCATGTATTGGCAAAACACGGTACGTCCATTATTGAAAAAGGGGTGATTTCGAGATGAAAGAGATTGACGTAATGGTCGTTTTCCTCAAATGACGTCAATGGACTTGCTGCTGTCTTTCCACATTTCTGTCACATCAAACTACGTTTGCTTTCCTCTTTGTAGTGTCTGGCGTGAGTTCGAATCCCGGCTTGGGCCAGATGTTTGTGCTGGCCTTTTTTCTTTTTTCTTTTCTTTTTTTTTTTTTTTTTTTGTTTCGTTGCCCTGTCTTTGATATCACCCTTATATGATGGAAAAGGGCGTTAAACTCCCAAACGCCCACCCACCCTTGTAGTGTCTGGCAAGAAAGTTAAACTTTGATCATCATGTGTTGTGCTCATTTTGCCACGGCACGCGATTGGCTGAATTCTGGGGGCTCGCCCCTTTGATTGACAGCAGTGGAGTCGTCGATTCACGAGCAATTTGGTTACGTGGTGGAAAAGGACGTTAACTCCCAAACACCCACCCCACGAGCTGATTTGGCTGTTCGGCTCGCGTGTTTTGGTTGGTTGCATTGTTGGTTTGTGTTCGTCCACTTGTTTGCTTGTTTGTTTTATACTCTCATGTTCCTCTCGTTTGATCCAACAGTTCCACCCGTTCCGGCAAAAGCGTCTGCTAGGGACCGTCAGAGTAACATCAAACTGGTTATTGAACAGGGAGAAATCGCCGGTGTAAGGGTAAGCATCACAGTGGGCGAAGGACACAAATACACAGGGCCTCAAAATGCGTATATATTGCCTGTTAGCCTCAGGCATCATAGTCACCCCCGAAAAATGCTTCCATCTAGAAACAATTACTACCATGAACAGACCATTTAAAGGCACGCACCTGACAGGGGTTAAAAAAAATTTGAATGTCTCCTTTCCGCTCAGGCCGTACTGGAGTAATGCACGTCTGCTTTCTGTTTAGGCCAGGGAGGCAGTTCACACGAATCCGCTTGCCTCATTTGTGTCCGACCTTTGTGCAAAAAGTCCCAGCTTCACTGGCAGCTTGCCTCTTTTTGTGACCGCCTGGCATGCACTTTGACCTACTACATAACACAAAAATCACGAAAATCACGCTTTTTCGTGACAACAAAAAATCACTACAGACTAGCACACTTGCCAAACAGAGTACCTCAAATAAACACCAAACATGACCTCACGGTCAGTTTGTGTCCTTACGCCAGTTAACTCCATTTCCACCGAGTAAGTTCAGGGTTGTGCACAGTGGCCTCACTAAGAAAATCATAATTAATTTATGTCTGCATGGATTTAAATTTGGCTTAGTGGGAGTGTTGCACTTTGACTATACTCGTGTTTGCTGCAGTAAGAGCCGTTAAGGAACCGTTAATCTTGCCTGATTTTCGCATACAGGGCCGAAACCGAAAGAGTCAAAAACGTGGGATACTCTTGCGCGGTACCGGCGAAATGTGTTAACATGGACGTTTCCCATGATAGCATGTTTGTCAAATTTTCTCAGAAAAAAAAAAATCCCACGTTAATATATGCAATTTATTTGTTTCGATGGTTCATGAAATATCTATTTGTCTGAATTACATAACATACATACTTGCAAAAACCATGTATATGGCACGGTATATTTATTCAGGGCGAACAGAACACTCAAGGCTTCTATTGCGTCGTTTATCCCATAGGCTTATGCTAATTAAACACGTGACACCCGTCTTTGATACTGAAAGCAAATGATTGGCTGATGCAGGCTGACGTGATAGTCAATACAACATCCACGGATCTGGACCTGGCTAAAGGTGCCGTGTCGAGCTCTATTTTGAAGGCTGGAGGTTCGAGTCTGCAGGAGGAGTGCCAGCACAAATACCCTGTCGGCATCAAACCGGGAGAGATCGCCCACACTAAGGGTCATGGTCTGGCCTGTAAGGAGGTCTATCATATTGCTTTGGAGGCTTGGTCGTCAGGCGCTGAGAAGGTGCGTTGTTTCTTCAAGGACAGGTTGTTGTTGTTGTTGTTGTTGTTGTTGTTGTTGTTGTTGTTGTTGTTGTTGTTGTTGTTGTTGTTGTTGTTGTGGTGGTGGTGGTGGTGGTGGTGGTGGTGGTAGCTACCTGCTTCGTAAGTGACACGTCCCAGGGCGCAGTATTTGTAATGTGTGTGTGTGTGTGTGTGTGTGTGTGTGTGTGTGTGTGTGTGTGTGTGTGTGTGTGTGTGTGTGTGTGTGTGTGTGTGTCTCTCTCTCTCTCTCTCTCTCTCTCTCTCTTTCAAACTCTCTCTCTCGCTCAAACTCTCTCTGTTAGTGTTGCTGTTTATTGTCTGTGTAATAGTTTGCATTTTAAATAAACGTAAGAAGTGTGTACCTGTGCATAGACAAAATTATCATCATCATAATAATAATGAGTATAGTATAGGCGCTTTACCCAATTTCATGAATCGGCTCAAAGCGCCGCGAACTGAACCCAACACGCACCCATCCATTAGCGACTTTTTCCTTTGATCTCTCCAGTGTTTTTTTTTTTTTTTTTCGCTGGGATTTCACAAGCAAACATAACTCAAGTGACACATCACCACGGAAGCGGTCAAAAAAAAGAGACAAAAAGGATGATAAAGCCATTATTGCCAAAGCTCATATTAGGGACGGATCCGCGTCATGGAGCAAATACTCGTCGGTATTCAGCCAAGTCATATCATGTAATAGCTACGTCAAATGTGATTTTTTTTTTTCAGACGCTGAGCGCAGTAATACTGGAGTGCCTGGAGCGAGCCAGCAGAAACCGCTACAAAACCATTGCATTTCCCGCGCTCGGCACAGGGGGCCTGGGCTACCCCCGCGAGAAAGTGGCACGATCCATGTTCATGGTGTTATCTCAGTTCCAGAAGGACAAACCCACTTCGTCCCTGAGGGAAGTCAGGGTGGTTCTCCATGAGTCAGACCGACAAAGTATCCAGGTAAACTGAAGTGAATACATGTACCCCCACCCCCACCCCCCATCCCACACACACACACACACACACACACACACACACACACACACACACACACACACACACACAAATTCTTCAGTTCTCCCCCCTCTGTACTGGTCGTTTTAAAAAAAATAATACGACGTTGAACATTTGCGGATCAAAGTATTCCAGGTTTATTCAATTTTCAATAGACTGAATAAAGTTCAAATCAAAATTCAGTGAATTCAAATTTAATCAAAGAGGACGGCCAGCTTGTTAAAAAAAATAACTTAAAGAGGCTAATGCTACATTTTTATGTTCACAGATCGTTCTGAGCTGTTTTCGTGGTATCTATCATCACACCACTTAGACACCTGGACAGTGACAGCGTCTGTACTGCTGGCACTGAGCCAACGGAAGCGTACTCGGTGACCCGGCGACCACACTGAGCGCTCCAGTAGTGTTACAACAGTCGTAGAATTTGAATGTCCGACCGCTCGCTCAAAGTGTAAACAACATTGTATCGCATTAAGAGCTGTACTAATCGTAAATACAGAGTATGTCGAGGTTCCACAGCCGCGCTCACGAGCGAAACTGTTCCAAGACATAAGCTGGCTGAGGAAAGATGGCATTAGCCTGTTTAAAAGATTCAGAACACGCGTAAGCGTGAGCGACTAAACACCAACGTTATCTGTGAGAGTGAAATTGTTTTCAAGCCGTTGCCTTCTTGAGCACGTTTTCAGTGTTTTGATTCTCTGTTTTCTTCTTTCGCCGCGAAATAGTCGTTGTTGCTTGCGCGGCGTTAAGCCCTAACTAACTAACTAACTAACTAACTAACTAATTAACTAACTCACTAACTAACTAACTAACTGTTTTCTCCTAGGAGCGTCTGTGTTTTTTTTTTTTTGGGGGGGGGGGGGGGGGTTTTGTTTTTTTTTTCATTTTCAAGAAACGTAGATCAGTATTGACGACATTTGCTTGACCTAATAATCCTAAAAATCCCACGTCCATCTTTCGAAGAAGAGTAGACTGTGGCCGGTGGCATGGAAAACACAAATACTGTCACACGCACCAGAGTAAATAGATAGGAGGTTGAAGGTCTGCACATACAGATAGCGCTTAGCGGCAGCAAACTTTCACTGCTTCGTCCTTCAGCCCTGCGGCGCCATGAGCATTTCAGAAGAGATGGATTTTGCGCCGAGGAGAAGTTTACCATACCATACCATCTATTTTTGTTGCTTTTGTGCCCCCCCCCCCCCCCCCCCCCCAGTCTTGGAACAATTTAAACTTTCAATCTCATTTCGCACAGGTATTTCGGCAGCAGGAGGGTCAGTTTTCTCAGGATGTCAGTGTGCAAGGTATGGACAAATTATGGTTACGTCTTTGTTGCACTTCCGGAGAAGGGAGCTGTTCTATTTATTTTTGATAGTTACATTTTTTTCTGGGCGGTCGGTTGTCTAGTGGTTAAGAGACTTGTCACCAATGCGACAGGTGGGGGGTTCGAGTCCCACTCGGGGCAAAGAATTTTTCCTTCTCGTACGTGGCACCGTTCGTTCGGGCCGATCGTCGGGGATTCTCTCCGGGTACTCCGGCTTCCTCCCCCTCTGCTTTGGAAATGTTCAGCCGACCAAATTTGAAAAATAAATGCAATTCTAAATTCCGAAATTTAAATAGCTGAGCTGACCCTTCGCACCACGTGATTGTAATGTGTTTATGTCCAGTGTGTGAGAGAATGCGTGTGATTCACGTGAGCGTGCGTGTCGGGTTCAGTTCGCGGCGTTTTGAGCCAATTCACGAAATTGGGTAAAGCGCCCATACAATACTCATTATTATTATTATTATTATTAAAAATTGCTTTGATTGAATATAGACAATTGACGTCAATCTAAATTCACTCCCGCCGCAATTTCAATTATAATTAGTTTATTAATTAAGTCTTATTCACACCTTTTTAAGTATTGGTTTCCTCTCTGTGTAGTACTGATGCATTGTTTTCTTTCTAATTACCAGACGTCATTTTAGTTTGTTCGTCTTAATGTTTAGAAATAGTTAAAGCTTTTTCTGGTTACTCTTTTACTTATTTACTTATTAACCAAAGATAAATTTGTCTGTAAAAAGACACAATAAAGTTGTTTGAAATTTGAACTTAAACGTTTTCACCGGAAGCAGTTGAGTTTGTTTGTTTGTTTGTTTGTTTGTTTGTTTGTTTGTTTGTTTGTTTGTTTGTTTGTGCTGTGTTAACTGTGTCATCATCTTTTGCAATTGGATTTTCAATATTAATATGTTTTAACTGCTCATTTCTCTTTTCAGTCATCACTACTTCTTCGTCCACACAGAAACCAAATACAGCAGAAATCAAAATCTCCATAACAGAAGGGGAAATTGCAAGAGAAAAAGTATGTATCTGGCTGAAATATGAAACCTATCTGTTAAGAATACCTCTTAAATTCCTCTTGCATTTCAATTGATAGGTTTTCTACTGTGACTACTAGAGGGTGGAACCGGTACGATTTCTCAAACCGGTTTTTAACCGGTATTTCCAATAGAAAACCGAGGTTTAAAACCGGTTAACCGCGGCTATGTGTACGTCATCTATTGTTTCTAACGTTTCCCCAAGAGATGAAAGGGGGGAAGGGAGGGGGGTCTCCTAGTACTCCGGCTTCCTGTACCCCTGCGTTGGAAATGTTCAGCAAACATGGGGGGGTTGGTGGGTGTTTGGGAGTTTAACGTCCTTTTCCACCACATACGGATGATATCAAAGACGAGGCAACGATGAAAAAGCCAGCACAAATCCTAGCCGGGATTTGAACTCACGACCCGAAAGTTGGAAGTCCAACGCTCTACCATTCGGCCACCCCGGTTTCCCTGTTCAGCCAACAACAACAACAACAACAACAACATGATGATGATGATAAGGGGGAGGAGGAGGGTGTCTTGTAACGAGCTGAAAAACGACGAGTGATGTCCCTTAGAAAAACCGCGGTTTTCCGGTTTCTTAAGGCCAAACCGGTTTACCGAACCGTGAGAAAGTCGGACCGATTTTAACCGGAAAACCGGTAAAACCGAACACCCCTAGTGACTACTCTATGCTAAGTATCGACCTTTCATAATTATTTGTATATAGTGATCATGATTTGTGTCCCCCACCCCCCCTTTTTTTTTTCTTTTTTTTTTTGCTGCGCCCTGTCTCTCAGTGAGCTTCAGTGGTAATCTTCCCAGATCATGGATTGAAACCACGGAGGGCTCGGGTGGGTGGGTGGGTGTGTGTGTGTTCGGGGGTTTAACGTCCTTTTCCACCACATAGGGTGATATCAAAGACGGGGCAACGATGGAAAAGCCAGCACAAATATTTGGCCCCAGCCGGGATCGAACTCACGACCCAAGCATTAGAAGTCCAACGCTCTACCATTCGACCACCCCGGCTTCCCCCGGAGGGCTCGGAAGCTGGGACAATTGCTTATAAGGTGATGAGGCTGATGGTATTGTGATGCTGTGGAGGTCCATGTAGCTTGAGACTGCATGGCAGGGCGGCATTCCACGCTTTCTGGCATAAATATCCCGGCGTTAACCAGGTCCGGGAACTACGGCACCGGCGGTGCTGGCCATATTATCATCCACCTTATGAGATGTGGCATAACAAGGGAAGCACCCGTGCCCCACCCGTGAAGTGTGTGGCAACAGCCTTCCCATGGGGCCTATCACGCCCACTCTGGGTAGGAGCCGACCTTGATAGGAAAGCTCTCCTTTGCCTCGGCTGGGATTCGAACCCGGGTCTCTCGGTCTATGGTCCGAAGTGCTGACCTGTACTCTACGAGGGCCGGTGTGTCCTGATTTATTTGCCACCGTCTGTTTATTACGCTGGTTTATAATATTCAGTTTAGATACAATAAAGTTATAATCTCACCATGGCTTCATTTTCTTTTTTTTAATTTTTTTTTTTTTTTTGGCTAGTCCCGCTAGGCAGATTTGTGTAGATGTCGTACTGTTGAAACATAAAACTTGAACTTTTGGTCACCTTTGCTCCATTGCCAATCGGCCAGCATATTTCAAAAACACCCTGCCATTTTCTTCCTTCCCGCGAATACAGGTTGGCGTCATAGTCAACTCCACATCGCCTGAGCTGGATCTGGGCCGTGGCTCTGTGTCGGCCTCCATCCTGAAGGTCGGAGGGTCGAGTCTGCAGGAGGAGTGCCGCCAGAAGTACCCTAGCGGCATCAAGGCAGGAGAGATCGCCCACACGAGGGGTCACGGACTGGCCTGTAAAGAGGTTTACCATTTGGCACTGACAACCTGGTCGTCCGCGGCATCGCGGGTATGTGTCTGGAAGGCAGATAGGTTTGGGGGGGGGGGGGGGTTGTTGTTGTTGTTGTCGTTGTTTGTTTGTGTTTTTGTTTCTGTCGTTGTTGGTGGTGGTTTTTGGGGGTGTTTCTGTTTGTTTGTTTTTGGGATGGTGGGGTTTTGTTTTTGTTTTTTTGTTTTTTGTTTTTGTTTTTTGTTTTTGTTTTTTGGTTTTTTTTTGGGGGGGGGTTGTTTTGTTTGTTTTTTTGTGGGGGGAGGTTGGGTTGTTTTTTGTTTGTTTGGGTTTTGTTGGTTTTTTTTTGTTTTTTTTGGGGGGGGATGTTGGGGGGGGGGGGGTGTTGGGGTTTTGGTTTTTGGTTTTTTGGGGGTTTTTTTGGTTAGTTTGTTTGTTGTTGTTTTGTTCGGGGTTTTTTTGGTTTTTTGGGTTTTTTTGTTTTGTTTGTTTTTGGTTCGGTTGGTTGGTTGGTTGGGTTTTTTTTATTGGGTGTGTGTGTTTGTAGCGGGGGGGGGGGGTCTGTTTTGTTTTTGTTTTTTACTACTTTATTATCCCTTCCGGGAAATTCGGGCCGCTTCCTCCTGGTAGCGCGTCGCCTCGGTGCAGCGCCACCCAACCTTTCAGTCTTAATTTTTTTTTAATTTTGCTTGGGGAGTGGGGGGGGGAGGGGAGCCATATAACCCTCGCTGAGCAGCCCGGAACAACCGGTATCACATATCACAAGCTCAACCTGGGCTCGAACCCACGCTTTTCCGTGGCAGCGGTGACGGTCGTTCAGTAGCGCTGCGGCTAAGTGTTTATAGGCTTGCACCATACGAAATGGTGAAATGGTGATAATCTAGTCAGCTGTGAAACGTTCCCTAACTTTATAGACCAGATTAGAATTGACTTTTTTTTTCTTGTAACTATTGTAATAAGCAATTTTACGTGTGTGTGTGTGTGTGTGTGTGTGTGTGTGTGTGTGTGTGTGTGTGTGTGTGTGTGTGTGTGTGTGTGTGTGTATCTGTCTGTGTATCTGTCTGTCTGTCTGTCTGTCTGTCTGTCTGTCAGACACTTAGTACAGTGCTGTTTGAGTGCTTGGAACGGGCCAGCAAGAACCTCTACACCAGCATCGCATTCCCAGCTCTCGGCACAGGCAAGTTGGGTTACCCCTGTGAAAACGTGGCACGTACCATGTTCGCTGTGGTGGCTCAGTTCCGCCAGGCCATGCCCACTTCGCCTCTGAGGGAAGTCAGGATTGTGCTCTATCCGAACGATCGGTCAGCCATTAAGGTAAGCACACATGTTTAAAGGTTAAAGAAGCTTAAAGAGGTTAAAGTTACCATTTTTATGCTCACAATTTGTTCTGAGCCGTTTTCTTGGTATCTGTCATCACACCATTGACACACCTGCACAGTAACAGCGTCTGTAATGCTGGCACTGAGCCAACAGGAGCGTACTAAATAGGGAGTCCAAATGCAATACTGATACATTCAACGCACGGTTTGCTCTACTGAGATTTATCGGGTTGCAGTTTGTATTGTTGTGCCTTTATGCTATCTTTCACCAGCATCGTTCTTTAAAATCTGCTTGGTTCTGCAGGCTTTCCGTGCAATCGAGAGTCAGAGCAGGAGTGAAAGTGTGGCAGCAACCCCTGAATCAAAAGACACAAGCAAGGAGGCAACTCCGGTATCCAAAGAGGTCGGCCGACAAAGAACTGTTTCGGAAACCTCCACTTCAGATCGCGAGAATGCACGTGAGTAGACAAAGACTACATTACTACAGTAATCTGGATAGGGCCTAAGCGTTTTTCAACTCCATGGCGCTTTAAGCTCTTTTTCGAGATAGCGACAAAACTTGCGTTTGGGAACTTTACCCACCAAGGGTGCGTTTTTTTTTTGTTTGTTTGTTTTTTTGCTGCCACAACTCTTTGCCGGCTCCAGTGGTGTTCCTCCTTGGTAATGGGTGGAGTCCACGGAGGGCTCGGAAGCTGGGGCAATTTTTATTATGCATGATGATGGAGATGAGGATGATGGTAAGATGATGCTGTGGAGGTCCGTGTGGTTTGGGACTCCTTGACAGGTCCGCATTCCACGCTTTCTGTCATAAATAAATATCCCGGCATTAACCAGGCTCGGGAACTACGGCACCTGTGATGCCGACCGTGTAATCATCCACAGCATAAGACGTGTCATACCAAGGGAAGCACCCTCAAAGTCGCACCCGTGAAGTGGGTGAATCTCGGCTGTGTGGCAACAGCCTCCCCATTGGGCCCATAGCACACCCGCTCTGGGTAGGAGCCGACCTAGGTTGGAAAAATCCCGCTTGCCTCGGCTGGGACTCGAACCCGGGTCTCCAGGTGCATAGTCCGAAGTGCTAACCACTGCACTACGGGGGCCGATAAGGGTGCGTTTTTCAGTTACAGTAGAGTTCTTTGTACCTACCTAATATTTTCGAGTCTCCTGACAACCTAAGACATTTACATCACGTTTTATTTCATCGCCCACTTCTTGAAAACCGACAAAGGACCTGTGTTTCGCTTGCTTGTTTAATTTAATTCATTCTCAAAAATATAATACCTCGTGCCTGTTTCTTGTGTTTGTTCTAGCTCCGCAGAGAAGGGTCAGTTTCCCTGCACCGGAAGTAACGTTTGAATTCCGGGGCCTCGTTTTGAAGATACTGAAAGGGGACATTACCAAGGAGGACGTAGATCTGCTTGTCATTCGGACGAATTCCCACTTGACCCTTACTATGGGTAAAACATTGTTTCCTTTTTTTACAATGAGAGCCTGGATAGCCGAATGGTAGAGCGTTGGTCTTTGATATCACCCGTACGTGGTGGAAAAGGACGTTAAACTCCCAAAACACAACCATCCTTCCTTTCACAATTTTTTTTTACTGTTGTTCAAAAGTTTCTTTCGACAGTAAAATAGGAATTGTCAATCATGTTCACGTTCATTTTTAAGGGAAATATGTTTGTTGATTGATTGATTGATTGATTGATTGATTGATTGATTGATTGATTGATTGATTGATTGATTGAGGAGAGCGAATCTTACGGAGTCATGCTGTCAGTTGCGAGCAAGCAGCTGATGAATTACACATCTTCATGTTGTTGCTGCTGTATACTTGTGGTTTTCACGATTGATTTTTCTTCTGCATTTCTATGAAACTATGACCGGAAAGGCAAATAGCAATTATTGACACGTCTCTTGTCAGGTGCTTGTTACTTTTCTGTGTACAATGAACAGACACTGCAGCCGGAGTTCTGAAAAACAAGTATGGACCTGAATGGGAACAGGATCTGAGAAAGAAAGGTACACACACACACACACACACACACACACACACACACACACACACACACACACACACACACACACACACACACACACACACACATTGTCTTTAAAGCCACTTCACCCAAATCCGCTCATGTCGCCTTTGCTTCTCGTGTGCGCAAAAAGTCCCAGCTTCACTGGCAGCTTGCCTCCTCTTGCTGTCCCCTGGCATGCACCTTGACCTACCAAATACGAAAATCTCGCTTTTTCGTGACAACAAAAATCACTACAGACTAACACAATCACAGAACCGGGTACTCCAAACAAACACTGCATTTGACACTGCGCTCTGTTTGTGTCCGTACGTTTCTGCCTCGTTTCACATCTAATAATAATAATAAAAATAATAATTGATATTTATATAGCGCTCTGTCTCACAAAGAGCTCACAGCGCGTTACAAGAAAAGAAAAACAGAACAATGCGATCACATACAGACAAGTAGTACACCCTCACAAAACACACAAAGTATCAAACACTACAATCAGGTCTATGGTCAGGATGCTTAAGGTCCCCCCCCCCACCCCCACCCGGCTCAGTGAAAGAATTCATTAAAAAGATAGGTTTTTAAAGCAGAGCGGAAGGCCGAGTCAGTACTTGCTAAGCGGGCAGATAAAGGAAGAGAATTCTAAATAGGGGTGTTCGGTTTTACCGGTTTTCCGGTTAAAATCGGTCCGACTTTCTCACGGTTCGGTAAACCGGTTTGGCCTTAAAAAAACGGAAAACCGCGGTTTTTCTAAGGGACATCACTCGTCGTTTTTCAGCCCGTTACAAGACACCCTCCTCCTCGTTATCATCATCATCATCATGTAGTTGTTGTTGTTGGCTGAACAGGGAAACCGGGGTGGCCGAATGGTAGAGCGTTGGACTTCCAACTTTCGGGTCGTGAGTTCAAATCCCGGCTAGGGCCAAATATTTGTGCTGGCTTTTTCATCGTTGCCTCGTCTTTGATATCATCCGTATGTGGTGGAAAAGGACGTTAAACTCCCAAACACCCACTCACCCACCCTTGTTGGCTGAACATTTCCAACGCAGGGGTACAGGAAGCCGGAGTACTAGGAGACCCCCCCCCCCCTTCCCCCCTTCCATCTCTTGGAGAAACGTTAGAAACAATAGATGACGTATACATAGCCGGTTAACCGGTTTTAAACCTCGGTTTTCTATTGGAAAAACCGGTTTGAGAAATCGTACCGGTTCCACCCTCTAATTCTAAATAGTCGGTGCTGCAGAAAAGAAAGACCTTTCTCCAAAGGTTTTAGTGAAGACACGTGCAGAGTGTGAGAGTGTCCGATGATGAGCGAAGTGTTCTTGTTGGTACGTAGACGTTAACTAACTCAGAGAGATAAGCCAAATGTTCAATGAGCTTTGACTTTCCCCGCAGTGCCCGAGCTACAAAAGACAGGCGTGGCAATGGCCTTCACAGGAGGTGGGATGGTGCTGTTCGTGGACTGTTTCAGGTTCTCAGCAGACCTGAAGAAAGCATACAAAAGCTGCCTGGAAAAAGCGGACAGTGTCTGTGTGAAGTCGGTCGCCATCCCTCCGCTTGGAACAAGAGGTGAAGTCTTTTGAATGGGTCCAGTTTCAAAAGTCATAGTTATAGTTAATTAGCAAGTCTACATACGTTTGTGGAAAACGTTTCACGAATGCAATTTAAGGTCTGCAATCTCATCAAAAAGACACAAACAGTGTGTGTGTGTGTGTGTGTGTGTGTGTGTGTGTGTGTGTGTGTGTGTGTGTGTGTGTGTGTGTGTGTGTGTGTTGTGGTGTGTGTGTGTGTGTGTGTGTGTGTGTGTGTGTGTGGTTGTTGTTGTTGTTGTTGTTTGTTTTTTGTTTTTGTTTTTTTGCTGCCCCAACTCTTTGCCAGCTCCAGTGGTGTTCCTCCCAGGTCATGGGTAGAATCCACGGAGGGCTCGGAAGCTGGGACAATTTTTATTATGCATGATGATGGAGATGAGGATGATAGTAAGATGATGCTATGGATGTCCGTGTGGTTTGGGACTGCGGGACAGGGCCGCATTCCAGGCTTTCTGTCATTATTATCCCGGCATTAACCAGGCCCGGGAACTACGGCCCCCGTGTAATCATCCACATCATAAGACGTGTCATATGAAGGGAAGCACCCCCAAAGTCGCACACGTGAAGTGGGTGAAACAGTGTTTTTTTTTTAACAAAAACTGTCCGACCGTGCAAAATGGTCAACTCTGTCGCAGTTACAGAGTTTTCAGGACTCTGATTCCTCGGGTCGTGAGTTCGAATCCCAGCTGGGGCCAAATATTTGTACTGGCCGTTTACTCGTTGCCCCGTCTTTGATATCACCCTTACGTGGTGGAAAAGAACGTTAAACTCTCAAACACCCACCCTACCCACAGAGTTTTCAGCGTCCCAGAAACCCCTATAAAAGCCAAGGGCAGCCTGATTTCACAGTTCAGTGTGCGTTTTGACAATGAGCGAGAACGATCGCAGTGGCTAGTCTTCTCGTGCGGCACACAACACCCGCTAGACTCTGTGCATAGCGATGTGTCTCGCTCTCAGACCAAACGCACAATGAAGTCACTGCAAACTCACGCTTTGGTTTTATAAGGGTCTCCGAAGCGCCGAAAACTCTGCAACTGTGACAGAGCTGCCTGCATTTTGCACAGTCGCAGGAGTCGCAGTTTTAGAGTCTGAACATGACTCTCTCAGCTTCCCTCCTCTGCCCAGAGTAATACTCAAGTACTCATCCCTGCTATATTGTTATGGTCTGTGGTCTTTTTTTTTTTCAGGATTGGCTGGGTCAGACCAAAAGGTTACAAAAGCAGCTAAGGTCTTTATCAAAACCCTGACCAAGTTCTGCAGCGACAAGCAACGAAGCGTGAAGGAGCTGCGGGTGGTCACGGGTGACCTGACTTTGCTCCGCACCTTTGCTGACGTCGTCAGAACCAAACTGGAGAAAAAAGGTAAAAGACCATTTCAGAAGTAATCCGTACAATACTGCTGACTATACATGGGCGTTTCACCCTTGGGCGCTTCTAAACAGGGATGAGAGGTGGTCTAATAGGTAGCGCGTCGGACTTACCCGCTGGGCTGCTCAAATTCCGTCATTCTCGTAGTTTAGCAGCGGCAAGTTCGACCATGGTATATCTGCCAAAACTTTTACCGTTGGAAAATAAATATTATTGTCATTGTCATTGTCACCGCTGCCATGGCGATGAAGCGTGGGTTCGAGCCCAGGTCGAGCTTGTAATATGTGAATCTTGGCTACCGGGCTGCTCATCTGGGGTTTCTCCGGGTTATCCGGCTTTCCTCCTCCAGCAAAATTTAACAATATTATAGGTAGGATGGGTGACGCTGCTCAGTGGCGACGCGCTTCCCCCGTGGGAAGGACCCGAAATTCCCGAAAATGACAATAAAGTATTAAAAAACAGAAAAGGCAGAAAATATCGATGTATAGGTAGATATCTCACACACACACACACACACACACACACACACACACACACACACACACACACACACACACACACACACACACACACACACACGCGCGCGCGCGCGCGCATCTCCCATACAAAAGCAAAGATACTCAAATACCTGCAATGACTTCTGGTTTGTGCTTTGCATTGCATACAAGGCAAAGGAAGAGATTTCAAAAATGTCTGGTAAAACTCGGAGATTATATAGATCTGTACGGGAAAACATAATGTTTAATTATGTGAATGTCTTGCAAATACCACCTTCCTCTCTCCAGAACACTTGCTCATCATTCTTCTTTCATGTTTTCAAGGCATCAAGTTCACCTGTCGAGAAAACCTTGCCGTCGCTGCGCATGAGGACCCGAGTTCTCCCCCTTTACAGCAACACGACTCTCTTGCGCTGAAGGAAGCTTCCCTCTTCGTCTTTGCGGACGATCCCAGAAATATCGAGACTGCAGTGAACGAGTTTAGAGAACTGGTGAAAGACAGATTCATCGAGAAAACAATGTCAGATGACAAGGTGATGTCGCTGAATGATGAGCAGGTAAGCCAAGCACTTGGAAGGAACAAATCGAACTTGAAAACCCACCTCTTTCGTCAAACCCTTCACGGTTAGGTAGTCTGTCATACGCTGTGAACTGGTTTACTGCGCCTAGGACATGATAAGTTACAATATTTGCTGTTTATGCACTTAGTGTTTATCTTTGTTTTACCCAGTTGTAATTGTTATTTGTTTTCTACGCTTTTTTGTAATAGGGAGTTCGATAAAGTAGCGTGAAGGTGCGTCTCCTGCATGTTCTAGGTTCATACTGCTTTGTAGACCAGTTTGCATCAGCTGTCCAACGGTACTTTTTTTTCACGTAGTGCAGGCACACTTAGCCGCAAATTAGTCTTTGGTGCTTGTGCGGCTTAAAGTCCGACAAACTCACATTATTTCAGCGCGTTTTTCTGTAATTGTATATCTGCATCAGTGTGTGTGTGTGTGTGTGTGTGTGTGTGTGTGTGTGTGTGTGTGTGTGTGTGTGTGTGTTGCGCAGTGAGTTGCCTTGCTGCGAGAGTAAGCGCTGTATAAGTACTATTTATTATTATTTATTTATTATTCAAGAACAAACGTGACTTCGGTGATAACAATCCCCTTTCGAGATTTCGCGAGTTGAAATATATAATTTGTATCCCGGTGTGTAGACTGATCTACCAAAAGCGAGTTGAGATGTAAAGAAGAAAAAGTTTTTGACTTAATTCAGCCGATGTTGAGTCTATTCTTAACCTCTACAAACCTTGAGGCAATGGTTTTGGTCTTAAAAATTCAAACATGGCGGCTGTGCGTGTTCATAGTAGTGATGCGAAACTGGCAACAGTTCTGCCGTGTTTGTCATGCTCGTGACGTCGACTTTTCTTTTTGTTAGAAATTTTTACTGACTTACTGCGACGTAAAACAACACAAATCAAACCTCTGGGAATATACACCCGAGAGTAATGAAGTGGGTGATAAATGTGTACGTGTTCTATTCGGAACTGACACCTTGCGCCCGGGCAGTTTCTTGATAATAATAATAATAATGAGTATTGTATAGGCGTTTACCCAGTTTCGTGAATTGGCTCAAAGCGCCACGAACTGAACCCAACACGCACGCTCACGTGAATCATACTCATTCTCTCACACACTGGACATAAACACATTACAATCACGTGGTGCGAAGGGCCAGCTCAGCTATTTCAATTTCGGAATTTAGAATTGCATTTATTTTTCATATGTGGTGGGCTGAACATTTCCAAAGCAGAGGGGGAGGAAGCCGGAGTACACGGAGAGAACCCCCGACGATCCGCCCGATCTTTAATGTCTGTCATGCGTTGTGTTTTCCAACCTCTAAAAATGCACAGTTTAATGAATAAAAAGAGCGAAGTACAACTACTGAAACTGTCACGCTTTATAGCAGTAATATTCTCATTGTTTTGATTTGTGGCTTTCATCCATTATGTCAGTCAACTCATATTGTAAAATTTGATATTGCTTGTAATATGTTTACGTTGCTCGCAACTTGGGCATATTGTATTTTCCAGGTTATGGCATTGCTTTACAATGCACCGTCCTCAATGTTTATGTTCATAATGTTCATGCTCTCAATGTTTAATTATGTCCTTAAAGTTTGGGTTCTCATTGCAATGAGGGTGACGTTTATGACATGTGCGTGAGAAATGTGTAGTGAGGGCGATATTGATTATAATATATTTACATATTGACATGGCCGCCCGTGGTGATGTAATTTTGATTGTATTATGGCTTTAAAAGCCTCTTGGGCACAAAGCCGGCAATAAAATCTTTCTCGGCAAAAGCTTTCTTGGTTTCTTTTCGCTATCTGCCATGCATTGTGTTTTCTTTGGTCGCAGGTGGCACGGATCAGACGAGCCGGGAAACAGAATGACGTTGACGTCAACGTGAATCGATCAGCGGGCTGCTTGACGTTGCGTGGAGACCATAGTGACGTCATCGACACCATTGAGGAGATCAACGGCATCTTCATGGCAGCCCATGTGGAGCAGCAGGAAGAAAAGGCAGCCAGAACAATCGCCCAAATCGTGCAGTGGTATTTTTTGAAGGTAGTAATATCAGTGCTCCCGATTTCATTTACGCACGGGTGTGCGTGTTTGTACGGACAAATTTGTACGCACAAAACTCTTAAATTGATGCACAAATTTGAGAACCACTTTGCCAGTACACCATGGCTGACACAATAGTCAATAGTCGCGCCCCAAGGCATGTATAAATATTCTCTAAATTCTCTCTATTCTCTGCAAGTATTCTCTAAATATTTTCTTCTCCTGCAGATTATTTTGATTTTGTTCATTTCTAGGGCGACACGGCAGCAGCATCACAGCGGAAGGAGTATGGCCTGCGAGAGAATCGCGTCATAGAAGAGGCTTTCCAACGCCGTGACAAATGCGTCAAATTTGCTGACGCAAACGGTGTGAATTGCGTCATTGATTTTGATGCCATGAAGCAGTATCCTGAAGACGACCCCACTGACGTAGTCAGCGTCATCAGACGGGTCAAGATCACTGATGGTAACTGTTATGTTCACACTTGTTCGTGGTTATTGTTTGTAGGTTGTTTGTTTAAACAGTTCAGCAGAACAGGGTACACGTAGGTCGAATCACCATAAACGTTTATACTTTTTAAACCGTTTTGTGGCCGGAGGTACTTTTACTCTTGATGTCATAATGCTGCTCTAGTAGCCAACAAGGGCCAAGGCAAGTAATAAGGCAACACGCCACGAGTGACGTCCCTTGTGTCAGGTCCTACTTCAGCTTGTTCTTTTGTTGTAGTTTGTTTGTTTTTATGTGTTGTTGTTTTGTCGCGGTTTGTTTTCGGATTTGGTGACAGCAAAGTATAGGGTCGGGAAAAAAAAACCGTTTCAATGAATGTCTGTAAAAGGAAAATTGTATGTCTCTATCGTTGTAATGTATACTTGCATTCTTTCCGTATTGTCTGTTAGCCCGACACAGTGCTTCAACACGGCGCCCAAGAAAGTGGACCTCAAAATCGACGCTTGAACCAGTGGATGTAGTGGAGCTTCACCCGACGGAGTCCGAGTACAAAGACGTGCACAGAAACTTCCTGGCAACGCTTGGGAACCTAGACGTTAAAATAAACTCTGTAAGCAAACCATTCGGGTCGCTGTAAAAGTTTTGAAACATGAAATTTACCCGTCTATCCCCAGCGTCTCCAAAACTGGGCGTTTACAACGGATCATCTGTACACAGCTTTTTTGAAAAGTACTCATTTTGTCATTGAAGTACATTCTGAAGTGTTGTTGTTGTTGTTGTTGTTGTTGTTGTTGTTGTTGTTTGGTTGTTTTTTTTGTTGTTGTTGTTCAGGGAAAGTTACGGTTTTGATGCATCCATTCCAGCATGCTTTGTAGACACCCCCCACACACACACACACCATCACCACCACCACCACCACCTCCCCCCACAACCGAAAACAAAACTGCGAGTGGGTCGTGGTAGATTTTGCAAGTATCAAAAACGCCTTTATAGCCTACTAAAGGTTATGGTTAAGGGGCGGTCGGTGCTTTAGTGGTTAAGAGACTTGCCACCAATGCGAGAGGTTGAGGGTTTGAGTTCCGCTCGGGGCAAATAATTTTTCCTTCTCGTATGTGGCACCGTTCATTCGGGCCAGTCGTCGGGGGTTCTCTCCGGGTACTCCGGCTTCCTCCCCCTCTGCTTTGGAAATGTTCAGCTCAACAAATTTGAAACATAAATGCAATTCTAAATTCCGAAATTTAAATAGCTGAGCTGACCCTTCACACCACGTGATTGTAGTGTGTTTATGTCCAGTGTGTGAGAGAATGCGTGTGATTCACGTGAGCGTGCGTGTTGGGTTCAGTTCGCGGCGCTTTGAGCCGACTCATGAAACTGGGTAAAGCGCCTATACATTATTATTATTATTATTATTATGCTGATGATGATGATGTCCGAATAGGCCAAAGGTTGAAGCAGCATTAACTCGCTTTACATGAAGTTACACAGACCTACACGGCAGCTGCTTAGTTTTTTCTTTGTACACTACTTATTGGCCATTCTCTCTATCCCCTTTCTTCCTATCTCTTTCTTTACAGATCTGTCCTATCATAACACTGTATTTGACGTCTCCGCCGCACATGTTTCTGTACTTGTGAGCACACTTATAAGTTTTTGACTTGTTGTGCTCGGCCTCGTGAAAATTGTGAGAGTGCATATTTATATCTGTTCAAAATGAATAAAACTGTTTAAACCAACTGCCTAGTTCACTGACCTGACTCTGTGCCAGATAGCGCGCCCTCGGCTTCGCTGTATGACAACTGTATAATTTCACGTATTTGTGTGTCGGGCAGATCAAGAGGATAGAGAACACGATGCTGTATGAACAGTACGAGGCGAAGAAGTTTCACCTGGAGAGACAGAACCCCGGCATTGAGAACGAGAAGTCACTGTGGCACGGTACTTCAGCTGACGCCATCACCAACATCAACAGATACGGCTTCAACCGAAGCTACTGCGGCAAAAACGGTATGGCGGATTTTAGAAGCCAATCAATTTTGTTTTGTGTCCTTTCCGTTCCGGTTTTGTGGTTGATCTTGGGGGGGGGGGGGGGTCATTCATTTGGGCCGATCGTGGGGGTTCTGTCCGGGTACTCCGGCTTCCGCCCTCTCTTCGTTGGGAATGTTCAGCCTACAAGATTTGGAAATAAATGCAATTATAAATTCCAAAACTTAAATTGCTGAACTGACCCTTATCACCACATGATTGTAATGTGTTCGTGTCCAGTATGTGAAACTGCATTTGGTCCAAGTCAGCATATTTTTCAGGCGAGGCGATGTATAGAATACCGTTTTATTTATTTATTTATTTATCTAGTGTAATAATAATAATAATAATAATGAGTATTGTATAGGCGCTTTACCCAATTTCGTGAATCGGCTCAAAGCTCCGCGAACTGAACCCAACACGCACGCTCACGTAAATCACACGCATTCTCTCATATTGTGGACAATATTTCCGTTTTCTGTTTCAGCAACAAGGTACGGGCAAGGAGTCTACTTTGCTGTCAAATCCGTCATCTCCACCAACCCGTCCTTTTCTCCTGCTGACGTGACAGGCAAGCGGTACATCTACCAGTGTAAAGTGTTGGTCGGCCACTCTGTCAAAGGCACCAGTGACATGCGCTTCCTGCCCAAGAGAGAGGGGGAGACACTGTACGATTCAGCCTGCAACGACCCGGATGATCCAGACACGTACTTGATTTTTAACGACACTCAGGCCTACCCGGAGTATCTGGTCACGTTCACTGAGCAGAAGAGTCCAGCGTCACTCTGAGAAAACTTCGCACTGCACTAGTGATACGCCTCAACCAGAGACGTACATAACATTGCTCTGACCTCACCTAAGTAGGCGCCCCGTTATGCCCAAGATACAAAAGATCGGTTTTTTTGTTGTTTTTTTGGTTTGTTTGTTTGTTTGTTTTTTAAAGAAGAAGCGATCAAACGGTGTTCCCTGTGATTCGAAAATACAAGGGACCTTTGGACCCTCTCTCCAAATTTTTGAGGGTCCTTTTGCAGATTTGGGGGGTCCATACATTAGATTCTGTCTGTTACGCACAATGGCTCAACGGAAATGCGATGCTGCAAGTGTCCGCTGCGAAATACTAATCGCTTTTTGTTTATCGGGTTTCCGGGACAGAGTTGGAAAAACACTGTTTGTCACGGCGAGACCATAAACGTGCGTCCCCTGTGACGCGCTATTCTCAAATTTGTGCGTCAGTTTAAGAGTTTTGTGCGTACAAATACGCACACTTTCCGTAAGCGGGAACACTGATCAAATGCAGTGAGCCATGGTTAGGGTGAAGGTTAGTGGTTGGGTTAGGTAAGTTAATTTTCCTATTACTTCATTCTTTTTTTAATTAGCAGCTTCATTTTGACTACCTCGCGATTGAGTATACTTAATCGCGGCTGCTACTTTTATAGGTCGTATCACTCAGCGCAGACCAGAAATAAAACCCGAAAGGCTCAAGACACTGACAATGTTAAAAGAAAACAAAAACAAATCAAACAAACAAAACAAAGGCAACAGAACTCGGATAAAGGCAAGAGGACTCAGTCCCAAGGGAGGTCACTCTCGTCTAGGAAGGGAATTTTCAAAATTTCCCAAAACACTGCCGTTGTGTAGTTCGAGTCTTACAAATTTATGCACGGAGGGGTTGAAAAGTTCCAATGTGGCCTTCCTTACCCGATGCAATAATACTTGTATATATATAAAATGTAATAATTTATACAGTATGGCTGTATGATGATGTGTTCTAATTTAGTTCTAGTTTCAAACAAAAGTTATGTTGCAATAAATACTCTCTCTCTCTCTCTCTCTCTCTCTCTCTCTCTCTCTCTCTCTGCCCGCCCCTCTCTCTCTCTCTCTCTCTCTCTCTCTCCCCCCCTCCCTCCCCGTATGTGGTGGAAAAAGACGTTAAACCCCCAAACACTCCCTCTCTCTCTCTCTCTCTCTCTCTCTCTCTCTCCGTATGTGGTGGAAAAAGACGTTAAACCCCCAAACACCCAACACCCCCCCCCTCTCTCTCTCTCTCTCTCTCTCTCTCTCTGTGTTTGAGAGAGAGACAGAGAGCAAACAGTATTTTCAATCGAAATACCTATAAACATGTGATACTGGGGGGAGGGAGAGAGTACAGCATTTTCAATTTGAAATACCTACCTATAATATTGGAGAGATAGAAAGAGAAGCATGAATTGTTTTTTTATTAAAGTAGCCATAATCATGTGATATGAATGTTGTAACAGTATGACTACTATCATTGATTTAATTTCCTGCTGCGTACACTGTGACGTATGCCTACGTTGTTGCTTGATTGTTTACCCACTGCTTGTCCAGATATGGATATGAACAGCTGTGCTACACTTGCCATGACTGTAATGAAAGTATTCTGACTGTGTGCCGTTATGCAATAAGAGAATCGTTTGTCAATAAAAGTTTTTGCTTCTTTGAGTCTGTGTTTGACTCCTGCGTGTTCACACGACACTCGTTTGCGCAGTGCGTCTCGTCTTTGAACGATAAAAATATAATGAGAAGTGAAACGATGTATATAGTTATTTTCTTTATAGTTGGTAAATTGTGCAAGCAATTCGAACCCACCGACGTCTCTGACTCAAAAATGTACAGACGCAGTTTAATACACAGCAGCACGCACGCACGCACGCACGCACGCGCGCGCACGCACACACACACACACACACACACACACACACACACACACACACACAGAGCGTAAACAAGCTAACGAAAAAGAAAACCAGACAATCTTAGAGCAACAAAAACAACATACCGCATTTCTTCAATCGGATTCAGAAAGAGCTGCCCAAGATGATACCATATTTACCGCCTCAGAACACCTACAAGAAGAAGTCTTGAACAAGATGGCTATACTAAAGTGTAAGACAATTTGTTCGTCAGTACTGCAAAATCGTTTGCCTTTATGGGCAGACATGGAGGCACAATTGATGACTCAACTCCTCTCACTCAAAGAGGACGAGCGTGTGTTCGTGAGTGTTGAAATAAGGAAATTACTGAAAAAATATTAATTTTTGTGTAAGGACCTTTATCTCCTCACTCAACGCACTGGAGATCGTGTGCAGCAGACGATCTTCTTAGCGGTTAACGGTAGTTGTCTCCCCTGCCAGAGGGCACGCAAACCGACGAGACAGAATGGCTAGCCAGTGTCTTCTCTCGCTGTAGTTCTTGGACGCAAATTTTGTATTACAGCCATGCAAAGCTGATCCCCACCTTGACTGTGGGAGAAATTCTTTGCACGGCATTCTATTCCTGGTTTCATCCAGTCTTTGCTATGAAATGCCGCAATGAATAACAATTGTCATTTTAATAAATGACATTTGCGCATCAGTTAGTAAGCCGGTCGTGTCGTTTCTGTTCAGTTGTTCCATCCCACAATCAATGAACTTCAGCCTTCATATTAGAAATTCGCTTACAGAAAATTAATAGCAAGTAGTGACTGCAGCTGCGCAAAGTACTTTTCAAAGGGAAGCAATAGGTAAATGGACGCAGCTAGACTCCAGAGTGCAGTCCCATTTCCCCTGAAAGACTCCGTGCCCCAGAGTGGGACGCTGCAAGGCCGATGAAGAGGTCGCCAAGACCGAAATGGCTATCCGCTACACAACCTGGACCCCGTTTTAGAGGACCAAAATCACATTTCCATTGCGCCATGGAGCTGTGAGGGACATGCTGAGTGATACGGCCCCTCTTGAGGGGGGGGGGGGGGGCCTTCACCAGTCTTGATTCCCCCCTTCAGGTAGTTTCAGCCCTTTAATTTTTTGTCTGTTCTGGGAGCTTTGCGTATGCGGAAAAGAGGCACGGAAAATGTTTCGATTTCTTTCTTCATGTCAGCATGCTTGATGTCATTCTTTGATCTCCGCTGAACATCCCTAATCTAAACAAAACAGAGAGAGAGGGGGGGGGGGAGGGAGAGACTGAGAGAGAGAGAGACTGGTCTAACAAGCCCAGTGTCAGTTGTGCCCATTCAGAGAGAGAGAGAGAGTATATGTGTGTGTTCCTCCCCGATACATGATATTGCACAAGAACGACCGTGACGACAGCAGGTCATTGAATGGAACCAACATATTGGGCTGGTGACCATCTTGTTTGTCTGTTCTGGGAGCTGCTAGATCTAGTGGTCACTCTCCCCATACAGGCACAGTTCTCTCCCTTGCGCGGCAGCGTCTATTTGCATATTCGTTCCATTTGGAAGTGTAGTTTGTTGAATGATTGTTTGTTGAATAATGGTGATATTGGCCGAGGGAAGAAACACGTTGAATTTTCCGAAAGGGATATTAATGAAAAGTACCAAATATTAGCGCAAATGCAGAAAGAAAATCTAAATTATTCGTGTCTCCTCTTCTCGTCTGAAGCTCAACGGAGGTCAAGTTGACCCACCCTTCCACACTCATGTTGCCAATGTCACCTTGGACGAGGACGGATTCGTTACCGTGGAAACCGGCTGTGGCGTGGTCGTGCAGTTTGACGGGCTCTTCCAGGCAAGGGTGACAACCCCGGCCCGCTTCCGCCACCACCTGCACGGGCTTTGCGGCAACTGTGACGGAAACGCCGAGAACGACGTGGAGGTTCATGGGGTGCCCTTCTTCCGGTTCCGGTCAATTGAGGCCGGGTTCCGCGCCATTGGGAAGTTCAACCTCGTCGCTGATGATTCGGACCGCCCAAGCGAGTCCACAGCGTGAGTGGTGCTGGAATACTGATTTTAGAGATTTAAAGGACACTACAACAGGGAAGCACATGCAGTTTGATATGACTGAAACATGGAAAGAAATCCACTGACCACCGGTCCCCGTAGTGTAGTGGTTAGCACTTCGGACCATGGACCGGGAAATCCGGGTTCGAGTCCCAGCCGAGGCAAGCTGATTTTCCTACCTAGGTCGGCTCCTACCCAGGGCTGGTGTGCTATGGGCCCAGTGGGGAGGCTGTTGCCACACAGCCGAGATTCACCCACTTCACGGGTGTGACTTTGGGGGTGCTTCCCTTGGTATGACACGTCTTATGATGTGGATGATTACACGGCCGGCACTGCAGGTGCCGTAGTTCCCGGGCCTGGTTAACGCAGGGATATCTATGATAGAAAGCGTGGAATGCGGCTCTGTCCCGCAGTCCCAAACCACACGGACCTCCATGGCATCATCTTACCATCATCCTCATCTCCATCATCATGCATGATAAAAATTGCCCCAGCTTTCGAGCACTCCGTGCATTCCACCCATGACCTGGGAGAAACACCACTGGAGCTGGCAAGAGAGTTGTGGCAGCAAAAAAAAAAAAAAAATCCACTGACGTCATTTGAGGAAAAAGACCATTACGTCAGTCTCTTTCATCTTGAAATCATCCCTTTTCCCATACAATGACGTCATGGACGTAGCGTGTTTTGCCAATACGCGGCAGTGTAAAGGGGCGGTGCTTTGGCCTCGGGCTTGCCGAGTGGAGTCGTCTATTCTGGAGACACGGGATAGGTGCAGTGGGCGGTGGGTGATAAGCTTCTTCTTCTTTTTTTTTTTTTTTTTTATTTTTACTTTTTCTTTTACTATTACTGTATTTCAGAGTATTTCAATGGTTTCAGATGATCAGTATACTGTGTCTCAAGTGACTGATTCTGATCGATGCACGGAATAAGCGCATCATTGATTCGATGAAATGTTTTCCACAGCGTGGGGAGGGTGGGAGGGGGGGGTGTTTGGGGGTTTAACGTCCTTTTCCACCACATACGGGTGATATCAGAGACGGGGCAACGATGAAAACGCCAGCACAAATATTTGGCCCCAGCCTGGATACGAACTCACGACCTGAGCATTAGAAGTCCAGCGCTCTACCATTCGGCCACCCCGGCTCCGCCCACAGCGTGGGGAGCCGGGATAGTCGAGTGGTAGAGCGTTTGTACTCTCAATATATTTGTACTGACCTTTTTCTCGTTGCCCCGTCTTTGATATCACCCTTAGGTGGTGGAAAAGGACGTTAAACTCCCGAACTCAACACCCCCCCCCCCCTTTTCCACAGCGGCATTGTTTTATGCCTGACAAACGTGTAAAGACTTTAAACATGTGTCATGTTTCTGACTTACATGTACTGACATTGTTTTTGCAGGTGCATGGTTGTGTGAGCTGGCGTGTTCAACTTGACGACAAGCGGCATCGCGTTGCTTAGTTAATAAACTGGAAAGCATCCCTACTTCTTGTATCTGTTCATGACATAAATACTTTTAGATGAATCATGCGACGAAAGACCTGACAAAGCTTGCCAAAGGACGCAAAAGAAAAGTTTGCCTCTGTCAGCAGAAGAATACAAATTACACAGAAAACAGTCTCTAAGTTTCTGATTACTTTAAATAATTCGCTAAACTGGAGTGCCTTCCCCTTCCTTCTTAGCATTCGCCTGAATTCCACTGAAACTGCGTTTTACGGAGAAAAATATCAGAGCCGTTGAACAGCTTTCAAGTCTTGACTCTTGACAAATGCAGTGAGGTTTCAGCGCCAATTGCCTGTAGCTACACGTCAAAGCGAACAGTTACGTCATTATTGACGTATCGGCTGTGCTTTTAGAACAGGCATGGCTTGCCAACATTGAACAGCTGGGTCTGTGTCCGATTTTAAATAGCGATGATTGTAAATATCCGGTTTCAGGTTCAGTTTCCTATGCGTTTCATTACCGGCCAAAACTTATCGATGACTAAATCTCAGTATTGACACAACTATTTCTGATGCTAACGCAGTCTTTCCGTGTGAAATAAACTCAGGAAGCAAACTCATGACCTGGTTTCAGATCTTTGTTTCTGTTGGATTTTTGTTTCATGTTTTGGTTCTAGGATCCCGTAGCAAAGACACGTTTTTACAGTGGAAAAGAAACATTGTTGGGTTTTTTGTTGTTGTTTGTTTTATTGTTGTTGTTTTCCTGGCGGATTTTCTTCATGCAATGTTCCTTGCGTGAGTTTGCTTGGCTGTCTTCTGCAAAGAGAGAAAGGAAGAGAGAGAGAGGCACATCAGACTGGGGGAATTGCTGAAGGAAAAAAAAAAGACTGAAACCTAGGCCGAGGTGCAGCAGTAGCACACTACTGTACCCGTGGGACCACCTGGGCAACGCCCCACTTACGAAGAACAATTCTTAGCATTTTTAAGTGCAAGGCATTTAGTAGCCTCTAATGGCACCCTAAAGGTAAATTCATACTGCCTTGGTACTGATATGCAGGCCTTCAAAACTGAAGTCCAATATATATTATTACTATGTATCATGAATTCATGATGCATGACTGTGTGTGCAACCTTTTCTCCCTTCCTTTTCTTCAGCTGAAACTTGGATTTTTTGGCTGAAAGGATAAAAAATTTGACTGAAAATTGCCAAATGACCGACAATTCCCCAGCCTGGCACATACATGGACAGAGAAAAACAGAGAGGAGAAAGAGAGAGAGAGAGAGAAAATTGAGAAATGGAGAGAGAATAAGAGAGAGAAAACAAGGGAGGAAAGACAGACAGAAAGAGTGCATAACTGTCGCAAAGAATAAATCTGTTTCGAATACACAAACACCAAGCAACGGTACATAGAGACACTTTATTCACAAGACACTTCTTTGAAAGGCACATGCCTAACAGACAATATTTAACAGATAAAACAAGTTTAACAGGTTGTATCTACATGAGCAGATATTTAACACCGTATTTGCTATGCTACTGTTCTCACAGAAGATGTCTTTACAACTGACTACAACTTTTATCGCCATCACAATCTTGATCACAATCTCCATACGCAAATGACAAATACATGCGGTGCGCAATTTCCACAAACTTGTGGAAACATACAAAGTGCAGGATAAAAACTGCTGTGGAAGTTTAAACAGCAAGAAAACTTACAAGCAGCTGAAAAAAGCGTAGTCCTCAACACATACACAGCGAAGTATCAGAATTTGTTATGGTTAAAATATTAAGCAAACTGAATCGCAGCTGAAAAAAGCGCAGTTGTGAACACATACACATACGGACGTACCAGAAGCGCTTATGTTCATAAAACTTGTAGCAAACTTGCAGCGGAGACAAACAAAAACACACACACAGAACCATCAAAATGAATTTATGCGAAAAAGGAAAATGATGACAATGTGTCTGTGTCATGGGTCACACGGCTTAAAAAAAAAAAAAAAGTACAAAGACAAATAGAAACACCACATTACTTTTTCTCTGTGTATTTCCATCTCCTCCAGCAAGCAAGCAGAAACATATATAGGGGCAATCAGGCTGCAAACCAAAGAAAACAAAGGGCAGTATGAAAAGACAGCTACTCAGGAATTGAAGACATGATCTTTGTACAAATGACCACCTCGCACTAGACATAAAAAATGCAGAAGAGTCGTTTACAATCTGTGTTCTACAGGTTACACAATCCATGTTATTGGTACGTAACCTATCCTCTACATCAAGCACCATAAAAATCTAGCATGCATACAAATATGCGTAAACAATTTTTTTCCCAAAAGAAAATACATGTAATGGAAAGATCATAATTATTATGAATGTAATGCAGTGTGTGTGGGTGGGTTCGTGTTTGCTTATTTACCCTGGTGGTGCTGAGAACAGACTATTCCAGGCTACCTCTATGGCTTTTTCAGCATAAGACAAATTAATTCAACAAGACCAGGGTTAAAAGCAGAACTGGAAAACTTCCGGAAAGAGGAGCCAACTATCTTCTGCACATCAGTAGTACCAGTAGCATGTTTACAGAATAATAATACCAATAATAGGTACAAATCACTCAGAATAACACAAAATACATGCAGCATAAAATCTGAGTAAAGTACTTTAAAACTTTGTCAAGTCAAGACATTTGTTTGATCAACCTGTCCGTGCAGATACACATTTACAATACTCAACTTTCTGAGCCAGACCTTTCACTTGTGATACATCGTACATGTACATCATTTCACCCCCCCACTTCTCAAACATGAAAAAACGTTTGAAACATGCTGTAAAATAGACAGTAAAACTCCATCTCTGAGCAAAGCTAATGGACTACATATGAAGATATTATATACACACAGCAGATCAATTTCAACAAAAATAAAGTGTAGATGACACAATGGAACAGCCTGCTTTTCAGTCAAAATTCATGTGGATGACTAAATATTACAAATACTGATCTCAAATTTGCTGTCAGGCACAAAAAGCTACCTCTTGGTCTCCTGACTCTGAATAATTTGACAGTGATAGGCACGGTATGCTATTGATATTCTGACCTACAGTATCGTGACAGGCACAAAACACCATTTCTCCGTTTCAGCTGTTCAGAACACCTGATACACCAGCTGTTGGCCATATGCTCACCTGTGTACAGTAACAGTTTTGATAGGCACGGTATGCTACTGATAATCTGACCTACGGTATAATTGTGACAGGCACAGAACACTATTTCTCCGTTTCAGTTGTTCAGAACACCTGATACAACAGCTGTTGGCCATATGCTCACCTGTGTACAATAACAGCTTTGATTTAGTTCAAATCTTTACAGTAAAAGTCTGTACATAAAGTAACATACACTGAATGTGGCACACGCAGTACTCTACTACAAAAACAGAGGGATAACCACCACAATTATTCTCGCTCTCACAAACACACACACAAGATTACGCACACAAGCAGGCACGCGCACTTATAAATACATGTTTTCAATGAAAGAGTATGACAGTTTTAACATGTTCCCCTCTGCCCATTGACTAGACACTCGTATAAGGGACACGAGACAAACTTTGATGTAGTGACTGACTACAAGCACAGGATCCGTCAACAACACAAGTTTTGTCGTGATGTATGTACAACTGTTTTGGATGAAAACACATGAATGCTGGGTTTTAATGTGACACTGATGTTCATGCTAAACTAAGAGCTACCAGTATTCTTCAAAATTCAAGACGGTAAATGGCACAGTTTGATATTGATCGATATTAACCTCCATAGTGTTGTTCTTGCCCAAAGAGGGCAATATTTGAGTCCAATTTTTTTAAAAATTTAAAAAACAGAGAACACACACACACACGACAGAAATGCTGTGAACTGTGTCAAAGAAATGTAGGCACACTGCTTCACGTTCTAAATGCTGAGAATGCTAACCTGAGAAATGAAAAAAATTTGCAATATCAAACAAAATCTATCAAGACTTTTAAACAATAACTTTTCAATGTAATTGTTCCACGAAATTTAACCCTCCATTCTAAATCTGTGCAAAAATTGACAAATGCAAAAATGTACAATATCAAACAATCTCTGAAGGCTTTTGAACAGTAATTTTTCAATGCAGTTGCTCCATACAACTATTACAAGTTTACCTCCCATCCTAGACCTAAAGCTGCAGGCATATTCCCTGAGACTACGAAAAACACTACAACATAGTTACGACCAAAATGGTCCTGTTCACTACTCTACAGCATGTAAACTAGTTAAACTACTCTATTACGGAATTCTCATCATAAACCATGCTTAGCTTTGGGATAAACGACAAACTTTGGTGAGTAATGGTCAGAGATAGTACACGATATCCCTGTGGTAAATCGTAAAATTTCCAAAATCCAGTAGGGTTGACTGCAAGTATTGGCCTTTTCATCTTGGTAACAAAATCTGAATATAGGTAAAGAAAGGAAACACGCTTAGACTGTTGCTACACCCAACGGTTTCAGTCATTATGTCTTGTCTTCTAACTCTCAAAACTACCAAGAGATGTCCTGAGCAATTACGTCACAAACAAAATACTGACTGTATTGCTGCCTATACATCTTGCTGCGACTACAGGCGAATCTAAGCAAGGGGAGGGGTATTTCAGGGGACATGTTTCACAACACATTATACAATGCAAATGTGAGTCCAGCACAAATATTCCAGACATTTCTAAGCATCAATTTATCCTCTCGGTCAGAGACAATGCAAACACAGAAAACAGCTGCTGGACTGACTACAAGAATACGTGTGTATTCCAAACAAGCTTAAAACTTCAAACAATGACAAATTGACACTATACCATATCAATTTACAATTTTACAAATATTTTTCCACCAAAAAAGACAAAACACGCTTGGACCCAGAGTTACTCCTGGACAATATACTGTATATTTACAATACAATCACAATCAGGAAAGACCACACAGAGAAAATCCAGCGGACTTATTATCTTGAGCCGTTCATCTTCAAGCAAGCCTGCAACCTCTGTCGGTGTTCGGGAGTGAGTTCTCGCTGCATATTCTCCATGATACGGAGACAGGTGCTGCCATCAAATGCTGGCGTCTTGAGGAAGGTGCGGAGGCGGGAGGGGTCGACAAGTGTGATGATGTGCTCGATGAGGGAAATGTTGCGGGACTCCAGTGCGTACATGAGGGCCGTTTTGCCACTCTTCTTGCCCTGGGCAGAAAAATGTGATTTCTATTACAAACTAGTCTTCAAAAGAAACAATCAGGGAACTGACACACCTGGCAGTAAAAACTAACTGAATAACTCATAACAGGAGCTCAGATACTTGCCAGTCATTCCCAGCGAACAAATATTTCAAGCATGTTCAAAGTGTGAACTGCCAGTACTATATATAACAGTACTGTATGACATTATTTTACCGAGACAAAGGGTCTTGCAGGTAAACTACTGTATTATAGTACTGCGTGATATTGTATCATACTTCAGCTTCATACTGCAGTGTCTCAGCTCTAAAATCTGGTGTCAATACAATCGCTAGAAAGTGACAAACCCAAGAGCACTCCCAGCAAACACAATACTGGTGTATGTAACTCTCTCTCGGTCCCAGTAGGGTCTGTTGTAAAAAGGCCACTCGTAGTGTATCCCTATCAATTACCGGTACACACACAGACATGCTCCAGTGACGTGCTGCTTTTGCAGAACAGTAATACACCAAGCTAAGCTGAATTCTCACCTGTGCGTTGGGATCGGCGCCGTGCTTGATGAGAGCCTGGATGATGGGCAGGTTGTCAATATACTCGTTCCCTGCTCGCTGCTTTCCATGCTCCAAGATGGCACAGTGCAGTGCAGTGTGGCCTGAACAAAACAAGAAGTCAATGTACATCACCTTCAGTCTACACACTTGGAAAACACCCACCACACACACACACACACACACACACACACACACACACACACAAACAAAACAAAAACAAGAGTAACAACTACTCATTTCACAAAATGAAGGTACACTGTACCAGTAAACAAAAACAAAGATGACATTGAAGTATGTGCCCATACAGTAAACACAAAGTATGCCATGCACCTGTCTCAATATATCTGACCAAACTCAAACTGTCTTGACCAGTCAGCCTAGACAGGGAGGCAAAAAAAAAAATATTAAAAAAGAAGAAAAAAAGGCCTTTGACAGTGAACTGCTTTGTGCAGCTTTTTTTTCTTTTTATTTTTAACAAAAAACCTTCCATAGCCCATTCCTTTGCTCTCTAGTCTGCAAAGAGCCGACGAAACCAGCCTTTTTTTTTTTTTTAATCTGACTTCTCACGTTGCATAATATCTTATTTATGTTCTAACTCACCGTCAGAGTTGACGAGATCGATCATGAGTTCCCGAGCGGACAACAGAGCCTGCAATGTCGCCAAGTACTGGGCGCCGTTGGATGCAGCACAGTGGAGAGCTGCTTTCACTTCTTTTGATCGGCCGTCAGCCTGTATGTGCTCAGCGAAAAGGTTGACGTCTGCCCCGTACTGAATCAGCAGCTCAACCATTTCAGGGTGGTTGGAGCTCACAGCCAGGTACAGCGGAGTCTGTAAACACAAACCAGGTACAGAGATATTTATTACTTGGGCTCAAAATGGGAGGAAAAGCAATAGTGATGAAGTACCAAAGTCAAAATGGTGATAAAAACTGAAGATGGTAAGAAGCCAACTAGACATTAGCTAACTTTAACATGAATAAGTTAACACATTGCCTGACTGAGAAACAGAACATGTAATTCACCACCTTCAGCCAAAACAGATAAAACCGACAATTCATCTGGAAAGGTACTTTGCTGTAGGTCCAACTGAACTGTGGGACACATCGGACTTGTTACTCACCTGACGCATGCTGTTCTGCGAGTTGATCATAGACTGCAGTTTTTCCCGTGTCATCCGCTCCAGCAAAGCTTGGACCATGTTGCGGTCTGCCTTGCACACGGACACATGCAGATACCTGAAACATACAGCAGGGTTTATGATCGTAAGAAAAGACAGGAATAATCACAAAAGTTATGCGTGTCTTCAGCAAATCAACATGCTGCAGAAAGAAACATTCTCACAGTCCAGGAATGCTCATGAGAAGAGATAAATGATTAACGACAATCTTTAATGTTTTATACACTACACAGTGGAACTGTGAGCGAGATCATAGCGTTACCCGCTAAAAGGACAAACATCCACTTATGATTTTAAAGCAACCTCACAAAACGCTATAAAAAAAAATCTGTGCAAGACAGTAAGCAGCCACACAAAATTAACAAAAATGATGTGCAGGAAATACGTGACCTGAAACGCCTTGAGAAGCGTTATGAGTGCATCATGCGTGTGGTCAGAGATATTAAAGTCTAAGTCACTCACGTGTCGCCTTCATTGTCCTTGAACTGAAGGTCCTCGGTTGTCATGCTAGCAACCAGTCTCCGAGCAATGTTCAGCATCTTGGGCTGCTGGCCATTTTTATCTGTGCAGACACGAGACAATTGTTACAATTTTTCTCGCATAAAACGGTCCAAAATGACGAGAAGTGTGTAGCGTTTAGTGACAGTGGCAAAGCCACGAGTGCATTATGCTTTGTTGTTTTTGCTTTTTTGCTTTTCTTTATACATGTAAAACTTTTTCAGGAGGAAAATTTGTAGAACAAGACTAAAATCTGTGCCATTTGGTGCGATTCGCCATGATTTTTTTTTTTTTTAAATGCGTGCTTCAGAGGAAACACTTGTCTAGGGGAGGAACATTTTTAGCCAAAGGCGGAAATCGGCCTACAGGTGTAAGATCTTAAACCCTGCATCATCTCTCTGGCTCCTGTTAGACACAAAGAAAGAGGAAATACCATTTCCAGGCCTGAAATCATTACAAGCGTACTAAGCTCACTACTCACTCTTTGGACAAAAATTCTTTCCAGGAGATACTGGGGCAGGTGGCTGCATGCAGGGTGAAGGCTGCCCTCCAGCCGTGCCGTTCGTTACAGCACGGTTACTACTGGTGTCTGCGGCACTGTGCACGATAGGCCCTACTTTTGTGGAGGTGACTTCAGTCTTGGCTACGGTACTGGGTTCACAGGCCACGGATGGCGTGTTGGATGTTGAGGGCATTTTGGGTAGGATGGGTACGTATGCTTTCTTCTTCTCTGGCTGCGGTGCCGGCTTGGTGACGACAACAAGGATCTGCTGTAACACAAAAACAACGTCAAAACCTGAGTGAAAGGCCAAACTCAAACTCACAAAGTGCATCTATAAAATAAATAAATAAATAAAAATAACAACAAAACCCAACAAACAATTGTTCTAACTATCAGGCTGGGGAATTGCTGAAGGAAATAACGACTGAAAGTGAAACCTAGGCCGGGGTGCAGCAGTAGCGCACTGCTGGGGGACCACAGGGCCAACGCCCCACTATGAAAAACAAATTTTAGCATTTTCAAAGGCATTTAGTAGCCTTCTACTGGTACCCAGAAGTTAAAGTTTTACTGCCTTGGTACTGATACGTAAGCCTTCAAAACGAAAGTCCCATATTACATGTATCATGATACATGACTGGGTGTGCAATCTTTTCCCCCTTCCTTTTCTTCAACTGAAACTTGGATTTGTTTGGCTAAAAGGATAGGAAATTTGACTGAAAATTGCCAAATGACTGACAATTCCCCAGCCTGAACTATAAGCACACCAAACCCTTGTCTCTATTCTGCTTTGCTTACTACTCCTCAAGAACTGAAAAGCAAAGCTTGTACGAAACAGGTTGCTTCGATGCGCATAACTAACATAACCACACACAAGAGTGGACATTTCGAAGCCAACTTAACCACATGTACGCAATTAACAGCTTTGAAAATGACCGACAAGAAATGTTGGTCTGGAGCAATAACGAACATGGCTTGTAAATTTGATACCACTGGTATTTGAACAATACTGGGTTTGGAAAAAGAAGCAGTGAGAATCAGGTATTTCACAATGGGAAAGTAAACTTTCTCCTTTCATTAGAGGCTACAGATGGGCAGGGACAATTTGCCAAACAGTAATTTGATTTGGCGCACATACTGGTCACTTTCTAAAGCGTACCGCACATCAAACCACTTGCAGATTGCAAATCATCCCCACCTACTGGAGGGGCTAAGGTATAAAATGAACGCATGTTCTTACCTGCCCTGGCTGATTGGGGGGTAGCATGATGAGCTGCGAGCTGGTGACAGGGGCCGCGGTCGATACTGGGTGTCCCTGAGGGGCCATTGTGTTCGGAACCACCACCACCGGCATGGATGGCACTGCAGGCTTCTGGGCGATATTTCCTGCCGAGCCGGTCTTGGGCAAGGGTGCGATCGGGAGCTTGTTGGGACGTGCGTCTGCCTGACAGGTCTGCTGGGGTCCCATTTGTGGGGCTCGTGACGAGACAACAACCGGAGCAGGAGGCATGTTGGTGTATGACTGGGGCACGTTGCCATTCGTGTGAGTGCTGTTGCAGTTGTTGACCTTATGGTTTTTCTTCTTGGCTTCGCTGTGCTCGATGTCTTTGGCCACAATCCACAGCGCATCCTTCAAGTCTTCACGATGCTGGTCGAAGTAGCTGTTGATGTAATCCTGGTGATCGTCAGGCGCTGACATCATGGAGTGATCGTCGCTCATGACGCTAGCAGGGCCGACCATACCCGCATACTGCCCACAGTACTCATCCCCGACTGTGCCCGGAGTCCAGGGTCCTACGGACGGTGGCTGAGATGTTGCCACTGACCCTGGGCTTGAAGTGTTGCGACCACTGCCGTTCTGAACAAAGCAGTCGCTGGCGGGGCTGGGCATGACAGAGTGCATACTGTCTTCAGAGTACGGGCTGGCAATGCCGCTATCCCCGGACATGTTGGATGGAGGCCTCTGTGGGGAGAAGGACTGACTTAGGGCTGCTGCCAGGAGACCCCATGTTCTCGCTGTGCGGGCTGTTCTCACTGACGTAGCCAGGGTCATAATCCACGGTACTCTGTGGTAAAGCCTGTCAGACATAGGAATGTCCAACTAGAACACATACGGACTAAAACATGTTTGAACGACACCATCATTCAAAAGAAGACTTCTAATGAGTTGTTACACACATCACATTCAGCAAAACATACATCAGCATACGAAACCCCAGACCTCCTCCAACATAAAGAAAAACTACCCTGTTTCAACCATTACTAAAGAATAATAGACACATTTCACAAATACGGTACAACATAATGCCCAGTCAAACTTCACAGTGGAGAAAAAAATGTCAGTAACGCTGGAAAGCTCGATGCATTTAGAACTAAACATAAGTACACGTACAACATAATCACTGACATTCCCAAAAATGCTGCTGAAAAATTTAAACTGCTGAAGTGAAAGGATCACTACTGAATGATAGGCTATCAAATGAAACTTCATGTGCTACTTACTTGCTTGTCTACTTGGACAGGCTGAGAGACCTGGGTCATATGAGGCTGCTGGTGCTGCTGTTGCGTCTGTTCCTGTGCCTGCAGCACTTCCAGTATGTTGTCCACATCGCCCATGGAGAACTGAGAGTCAAACCTGGGTTGGAACTCACCCAGTTCTGCAGGTGGAGACAGGGCCTGTGGCGTGTTTTCAAACACCTGAACAGCAGAGCAGAGAAAATTTGATACCAAGTTTAGTTACCAAGTGGTAGAAATTAAAACTAAGAAATTCAAATTTACTTTGTAAGCTTACAGTCAGCACTTTTTATACTAGTGTATCACCAGTGCTATATTTATACCAGTGTTTTCTGGTTACTTTTTTATGACAATGGGCTGGATGCAATGGCTGCTCTCACTAGTTTCATTCAAACTCTCAGTCTCCTACCCATGCCACGGTTGTATTCTTTCACTGACTGTCTAAAGAGCTAAAAACTAAACAAAATCTATACAGGGCTTAAAATTGTCCCTGATCAAAAAGGAGGAAAAGTGTGCAGCATTTACTGACTAAATGGCAAAGCCACAAGTGCGCGTCTGCACAGCAGACACGCTATGCTGGGAACGTGTCCACAGCATGTTTTTCTTTCAAAATTAGACTAAAATCTGTGCTATCTGGTGCATTTTGAAATGATTTTAAGTGCTTCAGAGGAGGAATTACTTTGGGGGGGGGGGGGGGGTGGTTAAGAATTAGACTAAATTTTGCGCAGTTTGGTGCAGTCTGACATGATTCTGAGTTTCAGAGGAGGAATCACTTTTTTTTTGGTTGGGGGGGGGGGGGGGGATTTTAAGAATTAGACTACATTTTGCGCAGTTTGGTGCAGTCTGGCATGATTCTAACTGCTTCAAAGAAAACACCAGTGTTGCACATTTTTTACCCCGCAGATAGGACATGGTGTCCTGGTGACAAAAATGTAATAGGACACTGTCCGGGTGATGCAGTGTCCGGGTGTTTAACACGTTACGAGGGAAAGGAAAACTTTGACGATTTTAAGCCCTGTCTACAGGCTTTACAGTTACAAGCCCAAACGGTCTCAAGGCATTCTAGAAGCAATCCCAATACCTTCTAATGTCTCTACTGATGCATCACAGTTTAAATCTTTACTCACCTGGCCTCCAGAGCCAAAAGACATGGACAAAAACGGCTTTGTGTTCCTCCCTCCCATGTTCAGGTCATTCATGACATCCGGTTGTGGCATGAACCCTCCCATCTCGGGGCGGGTATACTTGAAGGGGTTATCTTCATCATCATCCATCCCTCGTTTTCCACCCTGGCTGTAGGTAGGCACGGAGCTGTTAACCTGGGGCGCCATACTAAAGTGTGTGAAGGTGCCATCCATTCCTGGTGTGAATCCATACATCGACTGTGCCGGCTGCTGCGGTTGGTACTGCTGTGGCTGCGGCATGTATCTGTCAAAGTTGTGGCTGTAGTACCCTTTTGAAGCAATGCGGTTGCAGCTGTCGTTACCTTGTTTGTAGGCGGCAGGTTTGCCGGCTGTAGGGCCGCGAGACTCCAGAAGCGCGCCTGCAGAGTCAGAATTCTCGCTTTTCTCCTCCTCCTCATCGTGCGGCAGACTGGGAGGGTCAACAGTGATGACCGAGGACGAAGATTTTGCCTCTTCAGTTTCATTTTCATCAGTGTCATCATCCTTCACCGTGAGATCTGACAGGTGTTTGGCAAGATCATCCCCAGATTCGTGGTCGGCTGTGGAGATGTTGCAGCTGCCCAGCGTGGCCGCCAGTGAGTCCACATCCTTCTCGCTACTGTTCCTCATGTCTCCCTCATCTGTATCCTCCACAGGCTCGCGTTTCTTGATTGAAGGAGTCACCAGATCGTTCTGCGGCTTTTTAAGCTCCTCACTGGAAGCTGTCTTCACGTGCACACCACTGCAATCTGGAACAGCCATGTATAGATTGTCCTGAATATTATAACATTCAAAGAGTGTTCTTCCTTTTGCCCCATTTGGGGTATGGAAGAATGTCCAGTAAATGCATCATGAAACAGGTTACAGCTGACACTGTCAGGCATTTCAGTCTTCCAGTGTTCACAGATTTAGATGAAGCAATGCAGTCTTACAACACCTATCAAATAAAAAGTCAATGCCAATACATGTGTGTGTGTGTGTGTGTGTGTGTGGAGGGGGGAGTGCCTTCAATGGGCGCTGATATACCATTACTTAGGCCCTTGGCTCCACGTGGAGCATAGGCCATCGACAGCTGATATACCATACTGCAGGAGAAACTTCACTCAGTGTTCAAATTTACAAAACGCTGCAGACAGTAACACACACACACACACACAATAAATAAATAATAAAATAAATGAATAAATATATCACCAAAAACATCCTTACTCTCAGTAAGCATGTCTCTAAGCACAATCCTGCCTCTGATGCAGCAGAAAACTGACAAAAGTGAACTGAACATAAATCTTTGTGCTTCCTGTTGTTTTTAATTTTATGTTGGATCAGGTCAAAATGGGGATGCCTGTAATCTACACCCACCATCTTCACTACTCTTATTATAGCAAAGGGCTGCTGTCACAATTAATCTTCTCCATTCTTTTTATGTCCCACAATTTACCCAGTTCCCTCGGTGACAGCACGCTCCCTATCAGATACCACAGACCCTAACCTGGTTTGGGGTCAACAGTCTGTTGTGTGAAACTGAAATCCGGTTCAGTTTCAGCAGTGAGTCATTGGCTGACACTTGACGGGGTTACCCTCTGCCAGACTTAACGCCCCCATTGGTCGAGAGTAAGCCAATCCTGTTCTACTTCCTCCTGGCCTGCCTTGGTGGGGAATCCCTCAGTTTACTTCCGTGCGGACAAGCCAGCTGATAATTTGTGAGCTGTGGTGCCGCATAAGGATTGTGACTGCTTTACTGAACCGTGCAGCGCTGGTACAATAGCGCTGTCCTCCTTTACTGCCTGGCAAATAACCTTCTGTCTGCTCTTATAGTGCGCATCTATGTATTTGCCCAAAACAAGTGGTCACTCAAAGTAAATCCTGATTCACAGATAAACATCACAGACGTGCTACTCCTGCAGTGAAAGATGCTGTAAAAAAAATGCAATGAAAAATTTCTCCTTATGCCAGTGGAGTCATCATTCAAAAAGATGCACACACTATATGTATGCATGTGCAGATGTCATTATTAAAAAAGACATTCAAATTATGTATGCATACATGCACTGATGTTTTTAAAGAAGCTTAATTTCAGCGATTGCTGGCACCACTCATTCCGGCAAAAGTTTAGAAACAGAAGACGCGGAGAGTAACACAAGTGTAGATCTTCATTTATCTATGTAGACGTGAATGTGGTTAATACAATTGTAATTTCCCCAGTTTAAGGAAACTGGTAAGGAAAACCACCAAAAATTTTCCAACACTATGATTATGAAGGATCTCCTCAGTCTCCACCTTAGGCTTCACAAGTGCTACAAGCACAAGCCACACACCTCTTGGTGTACAAGCACCAAGTCCTAAGAGTGCAGAAATGGCGTGACTGCTGCACATTTGGCAGAACACAACCTACAAACTAACATCTGATACATGAAAGTGCTCCCATGTGTTATAAAAAATATCTGCTGAACAATCAACACCTTACAAAGTGCACTAGTTTGACCACAGGTGAACTTAGCACACAGTAACATAACTGCACACTTGACACATGCAACAAACTAAAAATAGAACTTCAGTAAACATCAGTGTGAGTGCACAAAAAAAAAACCACAGGTGTTGCCTAGTTCATATCCTGTTTTTGTTCAGTTCTTGGAATGACCTACTTAACCCATGATACTGTTTATCTCACCATGCAAACTGCTGCTCTGCTCGAAGTCAGAGTTGCGCAACACTGAACTGGGCCTGACACTCTATATTATTTGGTTTAAAGGTTTTTTAAAAAATATTTATAATTATGTCAGTTCACAATGTTTGCCAAAACACTTGTCAAAGAAATTTCACTTATGGCATGGCTGTAAAGTTGTGATGTTACACTGCTTCATGAATTAATGACTTTTCATTTCACTTTTAATGATTAGTCTAGCAACACAAGCAGTAGTCAACGGATACCGACACCAGCCAGAATGTTGCTGATGGTTTGACTGTGTTTGTGTGTGTGTGTGTGTTTTGTTTTCTTCACATATTAACAATGAATCAGCCTTCTTCAATAATGGAATCAAGAAATGTGGCGCCCATATCAAATGTGTGAATACCTTGCAGAAACTGAACAAAAAACAACAACAAAAATTGTTCATATTGTGGCCATGGTGGCTGATAACAATGTTTTCATTGAGTCACTGTTCAGCAAGTATCATAAGCAAGATACAAATTCACTGTTCAGCAAGTATCATAAGCAAGATACAAACAAATATTGAATGTTTTCATTGAGTCACTGTTCAGCAAGTATCATAAGCAACATACAAACAAATATTGAAGAAAATCTGAATCTCTGAAACCAAAATAATGACTACAGAACCTATTCATCAATTACTGCTGTCACAGCCGTCGCATAGCCTACGGGATGGCGGATGCGTCTAGGTGTAGACCTGTTTTTATGAGATCTCTTCTCTGCAAGTGTCTGGCAAAACAATCGCACATTATTCACACGTCAATGCAAATGTGGATATGCAGCGATAATTTCAGGAAAATACGTCTCTGTAAAACATGCCCTTATGCCTGTCCTGACAAAACTAGACATGAAAGACGGGGGCTGTGCGACCATCCTGCTGGGCTGTAAACAACATGGCTTCCTCGTCACGGAAAAAACAGCCGAAGCACACTTACCTTGCTGTCTCGCAGCAATGGACTTGGTCTCCGATTTTGGAATTATCGCTGTTTCACCGTCTTCGACGACTGTGTCGTCTAGGTCACTTTTGTCCACCCGCATCTCAGTACTTCTTCACAATCTCAGAGAATTGGATCTTAGTAAAATGAAGACAGACCTTTCTCGATGTCGAAGTTGGAGCAAATGCGACGAAAATAGCCTCTTTGACGTCAATACGGAAGCGGCACTTTTGACCAATCGGAGTAAGCGCACAGAGAAAAGGGGAACCCCCTTTTTAAAATCTGCACAAACAGCTGACAGGGTTTATTCGTAGACATATATTTTTCTGAGCTTTCTGGTAATTCTTCGCGTCAGACCAGTAAACAACATTGTTCATACAAAATTTTTCTTGTGAAAAAAATACAAAGAGATAGAGAAATAACGTCATGGGTCCGCATGTAGAAAAAGACCCCACTGACGGATATTGCACATTTATCAATGATTATTTCCCTTGAGTAGGAAATTGTCATAACGTTAGCAGTAAGCTCCCTTCTTCTGCTGCAAGCCGGTATCGTGCAGTTCATGAGGATTTATACGTGTGTATGAATGATCGCGAAAGCACAGACGTAATGGATTAAATCCATTACGTCTGTGCTTTCGCGATACATTTTACTAAAATATATTCGGCTCTAACTTGATGTGAATAAACTGATGAAACGGTGATTCCAACCAGTCAGCAACAAAGTTCGTGCAGAAGCCGGGTAATTTCAAGTATGGCCCAACTGCCAAGCCGGCCGGGAACCATAGCCGGCTGCCCCTCCCCCCTCCCCCCAAGCCGGGATCTGTAGCCTGGCGGCTTCCCCTCCCCTCCCTCCCCCCTCCCCTCCGCACACACCCCTCCTCCCTGAACCGCAAAATGTGGAAACTGAGTAGGTGAAATGCAGTCGTACGAAAAAGGCGTAGTACACAAGTACCGCTAGGCGTGGAACTCTTGTTTCTCAGTTAGTCATTTGTAGTGCCGCTCACTCCCGGACCCTTCGAAACCGCGGCACCGGGTGGAGAGGTAACTCGATTGACCCCCTGGGCCCCACCCGCCAAAAAAAAAAAGAAAGAAAGAAAGAAAACAAACGAACACAAGGAAAACAAACAGTATATTATACCGGATGAGCCTCTTAAGCCGGTTTCACTTAAACTATTCAAGTGTACTCTCTCTCTCTCTCTCTCTCCGACTGCGCTCATACTGACTTGTTGACTGAAATCGTTTACGTATAATACAATATATATATTGATCAGTGCGGCCGCTGACGATGCCGCCGCCGGATCACGGCGTGCTGGTATGCTCCTAGACCCGTAGCAACTGTCTGTATTCAGTCTTTTTTTTTTTCAGTCAGTTTTGTTGTTGTTGTTGTTCATTGCCGGTTTTGGTATGTTAGCTGGTTTTTGTTCGTTTGTTTTATTGTTTGTCAAGTTGTTGTTG
>JACVVK020000061.1:835000-867500 GCA_018292915.2 Batillaria attramentaria
AGCTATTCAATTTTCTGAATTTAGAATTGCATTTATTTTCAACTTTTGTGGGCTGAACATTAACTTTGAAATGTTTTGTTTTCAACAGATTCAGGAACGGCCCAGAGCAGATTAGAGGCAATGGAGAGAGCTCGGCAGCGTATGCAGGAACAGTTGAACCAGCAGGCTGAGGCTTATAAACAGAAGCAGAAGGAGGTGAGATACTGGATGGACTGTGGTGGTGGTGTTTTTGGTTGCAACTCTGCTTGTTTTGGTTGTCATTACTCATTTACTGTGAGTGTGATAGGTATAGCCACAAGGTGAGTTCAAAGGGGGGGGGGGGGGGGTAATAATTATAATAATAATAATAATAATACATGTAATAATAATGTAATAATTGTAGATTGACTGTTCCTGGCTGGCTGTCCTATTTAGGGTTTAAGTTAAAACCTTCCACCTTTTGAAGGATTTCCACCCGTGGCTAAGAATTTTGAGAGAGAGGTTTAGAAAGAGCAAGTGAATGAGATTTGGTCTAGTGGTTAAGGCATCCGACTTCGGTTCCTGAGCTGCCTGATTCAAGTCCCTGGTGGGCAGGAATTTTTTTTTTTTAATTTTCCTTTCCAAATCAAGTCAGATTCACGTGCAGACTCATTCACGGTGCTTGTCTCGCCTTTGTTTACACACACACACACACACACACACACACACACACACACACACACACACACACACACACACACACACCATCAAGTGCTCACGTTAAGAATCCCATTCCAAACAGGAGGGGACTTGGAACGGAAAAACAATACTGTGCATGAACGAGGGGGGGGGGAAAAAAAAATGGATGGCACTGAAAGTCAAACCCATTTGTTGTTGTTGTTTACAAAAGTATCCAAGCGTCTGCTGCTGGATACAGATCGCCTTTTGTTCATTGGGTTTCCGGAGGAATATTGGGTCAGATGCTGTTCGTCACAGCGAGATGAAATATGTGTTGTCTCCTGTGATGTGCTGCTCGCAAATTCATGGGCATTCCTGTTCCGGGGGCCTAACGCTACTCTTGGCCCCCGCGACGACGCCAACTTGGGCTAACCAGAACCTGGCTGAGCTTAGTAATGCCTAAGAAGGTTAAAAATCAAACTACTCGGTGACAAGGAAAGTGGACAGTAGTTCCGAACATACAACAACTTTCAGGTCCCCGTGTTATTTCACAGTGTGCACAGAAGCGGTGAAACCTGTCGCATTCACCAGCACCAGTACATTCTCGGCCTGTTTTGAGATTTTTACCTGCATGAGTAGTCCCCCTTGCATACATAGACCCGCAGCAATCAGTCATTTTTTCTTGGCACCTTTGTGCTGTGCCGCGAAAATTGCCTGCTTGTTTTGGCAAGGGAGATTACTCATGCAGGTAATAATCATGGGTTACTTTAATAGTTTTGTGCGTGCAAATACGCACATCTGTGCATAATCGGGACCACTGGTTGTCTGCCTCCTTCACTGACTAAGGAAGACTCAGAAAGGTCTCATTGTTAACCTTAGCGGAGACAGTAGATACACCAGCCCCCGTAGTGTAGTGGTCAGCACTTCGGACCATGGACTGGGAGACCCGGGTTCAAGTCCCAGCCGAGGCAAGTGGGATTTTTCCTAACTAGGTCGGCTCCTACCCAGCGTGGGTGTGCTATGGACCCAATGGGGAGGCTGTTGCCACACAGCCGAGCTTTACCCACTTCACGGGCGCGACTTTGGGGGTGCTTCCCTTGGTATGACACGTCTTATGATGTGGATGATTACATGGCCGGCACTGCAGGTGTCGTAGTTCCTGGGTCTGGTTAATGCCGGGATATCACTGTGGTAAGGGCCGCATTCCACGCTTCCTGTCATAAATATCCCAGCGTTAACCAGGCTTGGGGACTATGGTACATGCGGTGCCGGCTGTGTAATCATCCACATCATAAAACATGTCATACCAAGGCAAGCACCCCCCAAAGTCGCACCCGTGAAGTGGGTGAATCTCGGCTGTGTGGCAACAGCCTCCCCATTGGGCCCATAGCACACCCGCTGTGGATAGGAGCCGACCTAGGTAGGAAAAATCCCGCTTGCCTCGGCTGGGACTCGAACCCAGGTCTCCCGGTTCATGGTCCAAAGTGCTAACCACTACACTAAGGGCGCCGGTCTTGTCTCTGAGCTCTTTTTCTATTGTTCTTGCTTTATTGGCCTTTTGTTGTTGTTGTTGTTTGTGGTTATCTGCAGTTTGGTATCTTACGTTATCCATTTTTTTTATCCATCTTACTGTAGGTAATTCTAGTGGTTAAGAGACTTGTCACCAATGCGAGAGGTCAGGGGTTCGAGTCCCACTCGGGGCTGAGAATTTTTCCTTTTCGTATGTGGCACCGTTCATTTGGGCCGATTGTCAGGGGTTCTCTCCGGGTAGTTCGGCTTCCTCCCCCTCTGCTTTGGAAATGATCAGCCCACCAAATTTGAAAAACAAACGCAATTCTAAATTCCGAAATTCAAATGGCTGAGCTGACCCTTTGCACCACGTGATTGTAATGTGTTTATGTCCAATGTGTGAGAGACAGTGTGTGATTCACGTGAGCGTGCGTGTTGGGTTCAATTCGCAGCCCTTTGCGCCGATTCGTGAAATTGGGTAAAGTGCCTATACAATACTCATTATTATAATATTATTATTATCGTTATTACAGAAAGAGGAAAAAGCTCGACAGGAGAAGATTGAAGATTGGGAGCGTCACCAACAGGGCCTGGGCTACCGTAACAAAACACGCACGGTATGTGTTCTGTTATTTCCCATTTTACATCTGTAGATCTCTGTCTGTCCCTTCGGACAATTGGTAGAGTGTTGGACTACAAAACTCCGGTCGTGAGTTTGAATCCTGGCTGGGGCCAAATATTTGTGCTGGCCTTTTTCTTGTTGCTCTGTCTTTGATATCACTCGTTGGTGGTGGAAACGGTGTGAAACTCCAAAACACCCACCCCACCCCACCCTGTCTGTTCCTTCTGATTCATGCTAAGAAGAGTTGGGTGAGGGTCACAGGTGTGCATCAAGGTTGTGTGTGTGTGTGTGTGTGTGTGTGTGTGTGTGTGTGTGTGTGTGTGTGTGTGTGTGAGAGAGAGAGAGAGAGAGTCTCAGAGAGAGAGAGAGAGAGAGAGAATGGGCTTCTGTATTGGCTTGAGTGTATTCCCTGTCTCTATCTATTAGTGTCCATCCACTGCTGCACAGACCCCAGGGGGAATTAGAGGAGATCAAAGCTAGTTTTGTGTGATTGCTGTTGATTGTTAAGGGGGAGTGCATGTGTGTGTGTGATGAGCCCAGGCACAAGTAGAGTGATCGAGAATGACTTTGTACTTGCAGTGTAATTATGGGTGGTTTTTTGTTTGTTTGTTCGTGGTGTTTTTTTCCTTTCTTGGGGGAGCCGGGGTGGTCGAATGGTAGAGCGTTGGACTTCTAATGCTCGGGTCATGAGTTCGATCCCGGCTGGGGCCAAATATTTGTGCTTGCTTTTTTATCGTTGCCCCGTCTTTGATATCACCCTTATGTGGTGGAAAAGGACGTTAAACCCTTTTTCCTTTCTTGCATATTTGCATATTTGGTATACATGTACCTGTCCTGAATATTATGCATTGTATACAGATACTCTTGTTCAAGGTGCATGTGCACACACACACACACACACACACACACACACACACACACACACACACACACACACACACACACACAGATATCAAGTGATACAAACCACAAAAATACATGTACCACACAGTTTTGCATTTATTACTGGTTTCCACAGACACAGTAAATGTACTTTTCACTTATACCCTATATATATAATTATATATCTTTGGTTTACTGCATATATATGTATATGCATTACTATGGATCTAATCCATCCCCTTTATCCCCCTGAGAGAAGCTTTAACTAGGGGTAGGGAAACAATACACATGCCGCCTGAAATATTGACATGGTGATCAATATGTTTTATGTGAGCCCAGTGCTTGGTAATTTCTGTTTTATGTTTTCTGTTTACCAGTAAATTGGCACCTGTGAGTTTTTCCCGGTTCTTGGCGTTGACAGAAGAAAAGCAAATACTGTTTTAAGTGGGGAAAGTACACTCTCAGAGCATTAAGTGTCATGTCATGAGGAGTTCTGCATATTTCATGTACGTCTCTATACCGGGTTAATTTCAGGGAGGTGGTTTTTGTTTACTTACCTATTTTTTTTTAAAGTCAGATTAAAGTGTCCTGTAACTCAGAGTAATGCTTTAAGTAAAAGAAGACAAACAAGTCACAACATAAAACACATTTGGCTGTTGTGAAGGTACTGGTAATCCTAGCAAGGATGCATAACCAGGAGTTAGTAAGCCACAACCAACCCAGCACTGTCTGGCAAAATGTATAGAATTTGCAGTTCAGTTGTGCTTTGTATGTGCCGGCAAGAGCAGACAGTTAAGAGCAAGTGAACAGTAGGAACACAGTGAGGTGCTGCCTGGTTGTCAAACATCATTAGTTATGGCCATCTTTGGGATTTCAACTGTTCCAGTGCGTTATTCTGGGGCACCGTGCCATGACATATAATGACCATTTTTGCGAAGACCAAGTGTTAGACCTTAGTTCTCTCCAAGCAGTGCAACTCCATTTGAAATATGTGGCAGCTCCCTTCCTGGGCTGATCAGTGGCTCTTAGTTATTAGCTGCTGGTGTGGAGGCAAGTTGACTGGGTTGAGTATTGTAGCGAGACAAGCTGCTGTCATCCCACCATAAATTGGAACTGTGCATTTTTTCTCTTTGTGAGACATCTCCTTAGAATTTTTTTTTTTTCATGGTCTAAAGAAAAAAAAAATCAGGTCATTGTTTCTGTGGGGCAAGAGTGGCTTGTTCAGATAATTTTACGTTTGGTTCAGGTAGAAGGAAGTAACAGAACACAATTTAGACAAAACACACCAATTGCTTGGGGCCAGGTGTGGGCTGAGCAACCTGTGTAAAGAACAGTAAAAAAAAAAACAAAAAAAAAAACGAATAGCATTCCTGTACAACAACAAAATTTTAATGGCTCCTTTGACAACATCAGATTGGTTTCAAAATACATATACCTGTGCTTAGCCAAGGATAGTTTGCACACAATGACAGTACCTGAAAAGGGAGGGAGGTAACGGAGGGGGTGGGGGGTGGGATTGCAAGTGGGGGGGGGGGGGCTGGCAGGGATGGATGGGGGTAGGTTCCCAAAATGGTAAAATGTTCGATGGGACAATGACACACGTACTTGATGCAGTTGTTTGTACAACAAATTACATACATGTCTTTCTGTGCTCATCTACATGCTGTCAGGAATTTGTGGGGGTTTTTTTGTTTTTTTTTTCAGTGCTTACTTATCGTCCACTTCTGAGATGTGTGAATTACAGTATATATTTTGCTGCCTTAACTTCCTTAAATGTGGGATATTTGTGCTTGTGTGTAACCTTCACTGGTATTTGAGAAAGAAAAAGCTTGGGTCATTTTCTCCTGGCCTTTCCTGCGTCTAAAACTGATATTTTTTGGTTGTCAGTATGAAATATCGCTTTCTGTCAGCATCTCACATTTAGCTAGAGTCACCCTGAGTGTAATCAGCACCCTTAAAACTTAAAAATTAAATTGCATTCCAATCTAGAATATGTGTCATGTCATCCCAAGTTTATTTCAGCCGCTTTATGTTCCCTTGTTTTGAGGCAAAATTCCTTTCCATCTCGGCAGCCTAAGTACTTGGTGATTTTGTTGTCCACAGGATGCAGTGAGAACCTTCCAGTATTAGGCAAGGCTTGTCGGAGTGTTGGGAATGTCTGCCATATTATGTTGAATTACACACGTAATTTTGAAGTGTTTGTTCTCGACTATCTCGACTTTGGGGTATGTGTGGGGTTCTATCTCGAGTGGAATGTTTGCGGTTCTATCTCCAGTTCAGTTTTGAATTGCGGCTTCTCAGTTGCTTGGAGCGTGTCCCGCAAAGCAGAGAAATCTTCTTTTACCCTGTAGGTCAGAGTTTCTAGTTTAGTTTCGTATTTCACAGACTACACAGAGTGCATTCCATCCAGTATTCTGCAGAGATTGTCAAGAGTTGTGGAATATGTGCCATCTTATTTTGAGAATATTTTGAGTGTAGCAAGTACTTGGACTTTCAGACTCAGAATTGTGGAATGTTTTTCATTCTGTCTGGACTTTAATTTTGAAGCGCTGCAGTGCACCCCCCTGTAGGCATAACACCCTGGTATTCTTTTTCTACGCCCTCTGCAAACCTAATTACAGTCTTTTGTCCTTTTGCCGTCTTTGACTTGGAAGTTCACTAACTGCACTGTGAAGTCCTGTCAGTCTCACTTGCGGCCGTATCGGAGGAGGTTGCCCATGCCGTCTGTATCTCGGCTTTGGGCGACAACCTCGTCCCTGGGTACACTCATGTAACCGCTCGCCGGCATCCAGATCCAGTATACTCCGTCGTCTCGCTTCACCGGGGCCGCGTGCATCATGTTGCCAAAGCGGGGGGCGTAGATCTGCGGCGGAGCTTGCAGCTCGGATGACCGGCGGCGCAGGATGTGCCCTAATTGGCTGGACGTCTGTGAGTGTGCGGAGCTAGAGTCCACGCTCCTGGCCTGTGATTGGTGGCCTGGCATGACGGACAGGCAGGCTAGGCACACGAGGGCGGCGGAGAGAAGCTGGGTGAAAGAGACGGCCATTGTTTCGGGAATGCCTGCAAGTAGAAAAATTAAATGAATGCTTCGCTGAAAGGCCCAACTTCCGAAGGGTAAGGGGAGGTAATACTAAGAAGGGTCAAGCCCTCTGTGCTCTAACTGAAATCAATCATCGGTAGCCGGTAATTTTTGAAACGACGATTGAGATTTTTTACAGAAAACGCCGTTTGTCTGACTAATATTCGGCTGAGAGGGACACGTTCATTAAAATTCCCATTTTAGGACAAGGGCACAAATTGGCCAACCCAGTTTCTACCAGGTAAGTCGGGATTGTGCACCAGTCTCCTCACTTAATTTAAAAAAAAAATAATGTGTCTGCATGGATTTAAATTTGGCTTAGTGGGAGTGTTGCACTTTGATTATACTCGTATTTTCTGCAGTAAGAGCCGTCACCCGGGAGCCGGGATGACCGAGTGGTAGAGCGTTGGACTTCTAATGCTCGGGTCGTGAGTTCGTATCCCGGCTTGGACCAAATATTTGTGCTGGCTTTTTTTATCGTCGCCCCGTCTTTGATATCACCCGTATGTGGTTCAAAAGGACGCTAAACTCCCAAACACCCAACACCCACCCGTCAAGGAACCGTTACGTAAATCTTGCCCGATTTTCGATAAAAGAACCGAGAAAGAACCCAGGACTGACGTGGGATACGCGTGCGCGGTACGAAGTGTGCTCTGAGAACAGGAAGAAAATGTATGGATGGCAAGTGGGCAAGTCACAGTTAAATTCACAAACTCCAGGGTCCGCATGTAAAAGTCAGGGTTAGGGAGCTTAGCCCCGGGTTAGACTCAAACCTCGAACTAAACTAGCTCTAGGGTTACATCTTCTGGGGTGTTTGTTTGTTTGTTTGTTTGTTTGTTTGTTTTAAATCAGGAAGCGGGTCCATCCCAGCAAGGTGCCTGTGCCGTTATAGAAGGACTTCTGTCTTTCTGTCTTCGCTTCCTTTTTTATATTTATTTAATTTTGTATTGGGGTTTCTTTTGTCCTAGTCTGGGTTAGGCCCGTAGGCGTGGGTTAACTTAACCTCGAGTTCTACAAACGGGCCCTGATTTTAGTCAGTGACCCTGACTTTTAGAGATGTGGTGTATCACTTACTCGCCATTTTAGACACTTGAAAACAAGACTGATTCAGCTTTCGAGAAGAGTCGTTTCCTGAGCAGGGCTTTTAACGGATTGTCGGCCATATCCGAAACATGTGTAGCCTATTGCAGTTTGTTTGTGCTGACTCCTCCTGCTTCCGCGCGTGAAGGATGGGGAAGGGTTTGGGTGTTGCTCTTGGTTTGAGTCTGTTGTGCTAGTCATCCGTCATGAATGTGTTTCTCGGCGTTGTTATGAGTTGTTGAAGTAAATAGATGGGAGGGGACGCGGGGGGGGGGGGGGGATTCTAGCTTTGTTTGCCAGTGAAGTAATGCTTCCACTGAACACACCGATCGTTTTCATAAGTTTCGGCCTCTTTGCTGCTGATATTGAAGGAACCGGGCGCTAAGAAAGCATGCTCTGTGTGTGTGTGTGTGTGTGTGTGTGTGTGTGTGTGTGTGTGTGTGTGTGTGTGTGTGTGTTCACAGTGTCTGTGTGTGTGTGTGTCAGTGTGTGTGTGTCAGTGTGTGTGTGTGTGTGTGTGTGTGTGTGTGTGTGTGTAAATTTACCCCCACGGTCCCTTTCAGAACGCCTACAACTCTGCGCAGACAGACCGCCCAGGGGCAAGAAACCAAAAACAATACACTCCCCAAACAGTCCTTATTTCACAACTGTATCTAAAAAACCAAAACGAAACGAGGACACGGAGACACCGTGATCTCCCAGCTTGGGCTTAATTGATCCGGAGCAATCGACGTCGTACACATGGCGACATCTGCCGGTCATATCCGTACAGAAACCTGGACAAATGCAAACCACCGTGGAGAATGAGGAGATTAATTATTCATGTTGCAATTTACGCTCCGTCTTACAGTCATCTTTGGCATTCTTATGCCTGGAAGGCGTTGGGAGGGATTGGGGCTTGATGATCCGGGTCAAACTTTTGTGTTTGTGCTTAGCGCGTTTGGCTGTTCTGACATGTATTTAGATGTTCCTTTTCAACTCTGTAACCGCGTGCCTTGAACAGTTCGGTATGAACCGGCATTTTATTATTATTACTTTTTAAAATGTATTTAGTGCTAACTTTTCCTGTCCAAAACCACTTACGCCGTTCATTTGTTATAATGTTTCATCACCGGAAATCCGGTAGCAGAAAATGTATTCGAGAACCTTAACACCCCCCCCCCCTCTCCCATTATTACCTGCGTAGTTCAAGCATCATCCTAAATGCGAACCCCCCCCCCCACCCCCCTTCGCCCCCCCCCCTACACACACACACACACACACACACACACTCCACAGCTGATCATGATTTTTTTGCTTTGTTTGGTTAAAAGTGTCTGACATATAGTATGATATACCTGACACAATTTACTGCTGCTCTGTGCGGCGGGCCAGTTACTTCAGTTTAGTTCAGTTATACTTTATTGTCACCCTGTAGGTGGGAAATTATTACGCAGCGATTTCGGAATGGTACAGGCAGTCGGACATCACAGTCATGCATTGCTACTTGTAACCTTGCGGAAGTTCATTCTGTTACAGGCACAGTGTAATCAGGCCAGTCAGTTAGGCTCAGTTGGTGTAGTTCGCCCGCTAGGGGGTGCAAATGTATACCAGTTATGTGCTGGAGGAGCAAATGTACTCCTGTATCCAGTCAGCTCTCGCGATCTTCCCGTGCTATTTTCACCGAAACGCTCGTTGCCGGAAAGGAAAACGGTTACAAATTACAACAGATACTATACACGCACATAATTATAGCGTCACCATTTCGTTTGAGTTACATTCATAAAACTAAGCTGTCACGTGACGTCAACTCGTGAGACCCAGATCCATTTACATTTGCACCCCGCCCCGCGCAGCCCGGCTGGTGTACATTTGCTCCCCCTGCAAATGACCAGTATCCATTTGCACCCCCTAACAGGCGAACTATACCAAATCAGCGTCAGTTACTAGTTACCCAATTCTCGATACTCTGAGAAAGACTACCACTTTGTCTCCGCCAACAGAGGTGGAGGTGGAGGCGGGGAGTCGAGGACTAGTCTGAGCGGGGGTTGGAAAATTGAGGACTCGGGAAGTAGAAATCTGTCACTGCACCACGGTACAGGCAGGAATTCAATACTACACGGGGAGGCAATCAAAATGGACGACCCTTTTCGCGTCGCAGTGCCGCTTCAAAAGTTTCGACGCCGATTGGTCTTATTTAAAAGCCGTTATTTTTAAAACACGAGCATGTACACGTCTTAAGATTGTATTAACGTATTAGTGCAAGTCGGTTTCCGGTTGGTTCAATCATTCTAATAATAATAATAATAATAATGAGTATTGTATAGGTGCTTTACCCAACTTCATGAATCGGCTCAAAGCGCCGCGAACTGGAACCCAAACACGCACGCTTACGTGAATCGCACGCATTCTCTCACGCACTGGAGATAAACACATTACAGTCACGTGGTGTGAAGGGTCGGCTCAGCTATTTAAATTTCGGATTGTAGAATTGCATTTATTTTTCAAATTTGGTGGGCTGAACATTTCCGAAGCAGAGGGGGGGGGGGAAGCCGGAGTACCCGGAGAGAACCCCCGACGATCGGCCCGAATGAACGGTGCCACATACGCGGAGAAGGAAAAATTCTCAGCCCCGAGTGGGACTCGAACCCCTGACCTCTCGCATTGGTGACAAGTCTCTTAACCACTAGACTAGCCGACAACTGAAAATCCAAAGCGTTTTTTTTTTCTTTCTTTCCCCCCCCCCCCCCCCCCCCCGGTGCTATGGCGTTTTGAATTTGGAAAAACGCGGTGCTATGGCGTTGAAGCCCGCTGATTGACGGTGCATTGATTTGAAGCGGTATAGCACCAGAAAAACGCCCGTCCGTTTTGTTTTACCCCCGTGTTGCCAGTGACTTTGTCTGCAGAGTGAAATCCCGATACGGTCGACTTTCCTATTTCTGAAGTCTGTTGGAGGTTACCGAAGGAAGCCAAACGGAACTGCTGTGTCTCCCCCCCCCCCCTACTCCTCCCTCTCTCTCTCTCTCTCTCTCTCTCTCTCTCTCTCTCTCTCTCTCTCTCTCTCTCTCTCTCTCTCTCTCACACACACATTTACAAAAGAAAGGGTATCTGAAGGAGCATTCTGGAAGGAAAGTTGAACCCCGACCAGCCAACACCAACAATATCCCCCCCCCAAAAAAAAACAAAAACAACAACAACAAAAAACAACAACAACAACAACAAACAACAGCCACCCCCCCAAAAAAACAAACAAACAAAAAACAAAACAAACAAAACAAACACAAAACAAAAACAAAAACAAAACAAAACAGCCAAACAAACAAACACACAAACAAACCAAGAAACAAAAAAACAAACAAACAAACAAACAAAAAACAACAGCAGCAAAAATCTTGCTTGGGAACTGGTCTTTGTAGTCAACAACAAAAACAGTACAAACACTGCGCATGCATTCACGCACGCGTACACCCTGATGTCAACATTTTCACGTCTGTTTTCGGGTTGGGGGGGGGGGGGGTTGTTGATGATGTTGTTTGGGGTAATTTTTTTCCTGTTTTGTTTTTGTTTTTACTCCGAAACTTTAATAACGTGCTTGTTGTTTGATTTTTTTCTTTGAGTGGTTAAGGGACAAAGTAAAATACATTTTTCGTGAAAGGGAGTATGGTGGGGGGGGGGGGGTGGAGGTGGTTACATCATGAAGGGCTTGATTGGCAAGAGGCCGGATGCCAATCAATTTCAAGTGACGCTATCCTGGCGGTCAATGGGCAGACAACTCCTGTTCATCGCACGTCTGCTCGCCCGGTTCGGTAATCATAACGGTAGCGGGACATAAAAGATGATAGATTTGACAATCGCCTCCACCATCCACTCCCCACGACACCCCCTCCCCCACCCCAGCCCCCACCCCTTCCCGCGCTCATCCTTCACATAGTCTTGAAGGGTCCGCGGCACGTGAGCCTTCCTGTGACACGGGAGTCATTAAGCTGTTAATTGAAACTGAAATGAATCGCCCACTTGGTGTCGTCGTTGTGGCGGGGATGGGGGGCTTGCACCGGAGATGGCGGGAGGGGTGATGGGCGCGTTGTGGTGCATCTCTTGCACGGGCGGGTCCATGTGACGGTTGGACAGATGGTAGGGGAAGGAGGTGGGGGCGGGGGGGGGGGAGGGGGGGGCTTAGGATTTGCTCTACGTAGCTTCACGAATGTTCAGCACACATTTCTTTTTTAAAGTTGAATTTTAAAGTCTGAAAGCTAAACTGCTGCTCGGACCACTCGCCCAACGTGATTGTAATGTTTTTATATCTGGTGTGTGAGAGAATGCGTGTGATTCACGCGCTTGTGCGTGTTGTGTTCAGCTGTCGGCATTATGAGCGAAACGTGTCTGGAAAAGCGCCTGCCTGATCCACGCATTATTTGTTTATTTATTTATTTGACCAAGAAGCCAAAGGGATATATCACTCTTATGAGATGGAAAAACACATCTCCACATATTCGAGGAGTGTTGGGGGTGGTGGGGAGGCCAGCCGGTGAATGCTTTGAGGTCTGACGTATTCTATCCTCCGGGGCGGCTAATTCATAGACGGGGGCACTGGGGGGAAAAAAGCATGTACTAATGTTGATTTTCTCGGGATTCGAACCTTGGACCTTCCGATCTCGAGTTAAGTCTGACGCTCCGTCGGTTGAGCGCAGGTACAAAGGGGGAGGGTGGGGGGAAGAGAGAAGGGACGTCTTATTAATGTCTTTCTAACCCCCGTTTCCTAAGTGTGAAGAGTCCGCCTGTGCTAAGAGCCCCGTCTCGGCTAACCATACCGGAAGAGGTTTGGGCTTGCCAATTTCGCTGTCACTAATCCTACTATAGACTCTATCCCCCTGCGCCTGCCCCTTCCGTCCCTCCTTCACCCACCCACCCCCACCCCCACCCCCCTGTTCGTGTGTTCTCCCTGTTGTTTTTCTTTACCCTCAGGAGTTCGAGCCGCACTTCCCGAATGTTGCACTTTGATAATACTCGTGTTTGCTGCTATGAGAGTCGTCGAGTAATCTTGCCTGATTCTCGCATACAGGGTCCAAACCGAAAAAGAGTCAAAAACGTGGGATACTCTTGCGCGGTACGAAATATGTTAATGATTGAGATGCAAAGAAATCTGCTGTTTGCTCCCTTTGTACTCTCTCTCCCTGTCTCTGTCTCTGTCTCTCTCTCTAAAATTATATACATCAGTTAGCTCTCCTACGCGTGTCCAGCCACGAAATTGACAGCAATAGGCTAATTTGACGGGATTTCACTTTCAAGTGGATGCTGTTTTCGTCGTCAAATTCCAGTGCTTTGAAATCAAGCGTGTGGAAATCGACCAGCCACAAATGTTCACCTTTGAAGACTTGATGAGTGTGCACCTAGGTCTGTTTCAGTGCGTATCGCGTCGGTAGAGACGACAACATTTCCGCCAAGGAGCCGGAACAAGGCGCGATCTGACACATCAACGCCTGAAGTTCTGTTTGGGATTAAAGTCTTAACACGCGCGACACGCGTGGGATTGCGTGTGGAAAACGTTTCATCGAATGCGCTTGATCTGTGAATCAGAATCAGTCACTTTCTTTCTTTCTTTTACTGCTTTATTATCCCTTTCGGGAAATTCGGGCTGCCTCCCCCGGGGAAGCGCGTCGCCGCGGTGCAGCGCCACCCAATACCTTATCCTACAGTTTTTTACAATTTTGCTGGGGGAGGAAAGCCGGATAACCCGGAGAGAAACCCCCGATGAGCAGCCCGGCAGCCAGGAAAAACCGGTATCACATATCACAAGCTCGACCTGGGCTCGAACCCACGCTTCATCGCCATGACATTGGTGACGGCCATTCTGTAGCGCTGCGGCTAAATCCGACGCGCTACCTATTAGACCACCGCTCACTTGGGTCACAGTGTGATCTGAGACGATTGTGGTGACTCAGGCCGGCGTATTAGTAGTTGTGGAAGTGTACCGCCTACTACTACTACTACTACTACTACTACTACTACTACTATAACGGAGGAGCCGGGATAGCCGAATGGTAGAGCGTTGGACTCCTAGTGCTCGGGTCGTGAGTTCGATTCCCGGCTGGGGCCACATCAGTATTTGTGCTGGCCTTTTTCTCGTTGTCCCGTCTTTGATATCACCCGTACGTGGTGGAAAAGGACGTTAAACTCCCAAACACCCACCCACCCCTAATAATATAACATTCTTACATAGCGCAGTATCCCCACAAGGTGAGCTCAAGGCGCTTCACAATTACCGTCTAAACGAATAAGAGCCTGCAACACATACTGTCATAACACACACACACACACACACACACACACACACACACACACACACACACACAGAGCTGAGGACACGACGTTGTTTGGTTGCGGACTGAGTACCAGATAGACACACTTCTATTTTTAGAAGATTTGTCGAGTCCCAATCTGTTCAGGAATGAACCGTGGGCTCAAAGAGTGTCGTATTTCTCTAGTATTAGAAGCCAGAATCAGACCTGTGCACTCTCCCGCTTTTGGCGTAAACTTTTACGATTTGGGGTGCTTTTTACGCGTCTACGCCAGCGTCGCGAAAACTACGATTTTGGGGACCTCCAAACTACGCTTTTCGGTTCCTAGGCCAGTTTTGTGGTTTCACACGGTATTTAGACGGAAACTCGCAGTTCGCGCCATTGCCTATAAGACGCGCGTCCTGATTGGCTCCTCGTTTTCATACAGCCAGTTAGAGCAGAGCTCGCAATGACAAAGAGAGTGCTATTCTCTCTCGGAGCCTCCATTCACTTGAGCGATGGCGACCCGAAAGCGTACTCGAGAGACGGACGACGAGGATTCTGATTGTGGAATTATTTCTTCAACTTCGCCTGGTTGTCCAGCAAAGGAAAGTCGGCCAAAGTACAAGCAAGCAGAGACAACCGTCCCGAAAACGATCGCGATGAGCAAATGAAATGAAACATCCTTCTATCTGACAAACAGCCATAGAGTTTTGAAAGCGGCAGTGTTCCCACCTCATAGGCGTAACGAACATAGAGGCTTTAAAGTGCTGACTGGCTGGGCGGGGTCTGCCAAGCGTAATACAATCAATACCACAAAAGATTTTACTCTTTGTGAACAAATAGCCACTTCATGATAATCTTCAGCCAGCAAAAATGAATACTTTTCAAAACCATCACGAGTGCACAGATGCTTGCTTATAATACTTTTTTTTCTTCCCAAGACGCTGGGCATACGTGGATAAAAACGGCGAGAATTGTGCAATCTCAGGAACGGCCCTCAGTTCTGCCCTCCTTTTTTCCCCCTTTTTTTTTTCCCTGGAAGGCACATCATGTTGCATCAGACTTTGAAAGGGAGCTGCACGTGCACGTGACCAAGTACGTATTTGATGACACTCGCATGACACAGGCGCTGTGGAAAATGAAAAGGCGTGAGTTTAAGTGTTTTGCGGTTAAAAACAATGTCTTTCGACCGCCAGGGTGATTTCATAGACGAGGCACTGAGAAACAAAAAGAAAAAAAAACAAACCCACCAAACATCACAAACACGAACAAACAAGAAACATACCCCCCCCCCCCCCCCCAAAAAAAAAAAAAATAAAAAAAATAAAAATAAAAATAAATAAATAAATAAATAAATTATAAAAAAAAATGAATAAATTTAAAAAATAAAAAAAAATAAAAAAATGAATTTTAAAAATAAATAAAATAAAATAAATAAATTTTAAAAACCCAAACAGTTGTCGTCAGAATTTGGCTCTGCATCTGTCAGGATTGATAAAACAAGAGGAGAGAAATCGCAAAACCACACGGGTTGCCTGGTTAGTTTAACGTCCCCTCCAGTCCTCCACAAGAGTAGGCCCCGGTGGACAGAAATATGATTTAAAAGTACAGCTACCCTAACGGAATGATAGCTGAACACTATTCAGTTCAGACAGACTGGGTCGGTTATGTTTGATCTATAGATCCTTGACTGTGACTGCGAAAGGTACACAAAGATGCCCACTTCACGCAGCCAGTGAAATGGACAGCGTTTTGCTTTTTTGTTTGTTTGTTTGTTTGTTTTTGACGTCATCAGTCAGTGCGTCATTTGGTTTAAGCAAGTGTATTGCAATACAGGTGGTAGAAACGTAACAGTCAGTGAGCAAGGACAAGTGTTCGGAGTTAGCACAATGTTTTGTTCCCGCTTTTGGCAACCATAGTCGTCGCCTGAGTCAATTTTCATTCGCATCATCGGCGATAAAAACGAACAGTTAAGTAAATAAATATATGATTAGAAAGAGAGAGAGAGAGAAACCCAGAAAGTTTAGGATCGGAGCAACACATTCGGGTCGACTAGGAAATTGGAAACAGATTAATGCAGGTTGCTGTTGTTGCCGTTGCCTTGAATATGCATACATACATACATACATACATACATACATACATACATACATACATACATACATACATACATACATACATACATACATACATACATAATCGTGCAGTTGAAAGTGGTCACTCATATCCCATTATGGGCGCGTGCCTTGTAATCAGTTAATATCGGTGATTGTTCTGACTTAATCGGTTGATATCGGAGATTGTTCTGACTTAAAGTTCCATAAATCTCTATCCTATTTGCAGATAAACTGCTCTGCGGTGAACCTATTATTTTCGTGCGCACGCAGGGTACAAATAATCCAGTCAGTTTGCGTGCGGCGTGTCCCAGGTCACATGATTTCACAGTAATAGCTGATCAGCGCGGAAGAGAAGTACAAATGAAGTTATGTATATTTAAGTAGCAGGCAGAAGCGATTTTGTTGTTACTTTTAGCTTTAGTACGTGTGATTATGAATTGTGCCCAATTAGCCGGCCTTGCAGGTAGGCAGCCGAGGTCACGCGACATGCAAATCCATTGAATAATACATACGTGGTTACAATGTACGCGTCTGTCATTCAACAGTGTGCTTTCTCTCCAATCATAACTCGTTAAGTGTTTTTTTTTTTTGTGGTGGTGGTGGTGGTGGTGGTGGTGGTTTTCAACTGCGACTGTGCGTAATGCAGGCAACTCACAGTTGCAGAGTTTTCAGCACTTCGGGGAACCTTATAAAACCAAAGCGTGTGTTTGCGGTGAATTCAGTGCACTGTTGGTCAGTGAGCGAGACACATCGCTACAGTGTCTAGCGGGTGTTTTGGGCTGCACGAGAAGACTTGCCACTGCGATCTTTCTCGCTCAGTGTAAAAAAAAAAAAAAGCAAACTGAGCTGTGAAGTCGGGCTACCGTTGGCTTTTGTAGGAGTTTCTGGGACGCTGAAAACTCTGTAACTGTGACAGAGTGGACTGTGCATGTTGCAGTCGGATAGGTTGTTCTTGTTTTTAAACACACTGTTTGTGGCGATTTTGAGATTGCAGACCTTTAAGTCCGTTTTCGAGTCAGGAGAGGGTTAGCTCCGAACTGCACGCGCTGATTTTCGCTTCTCATCTCATCTATGCCACAGTTGATAATCACCACGCGCACCTAAGTCGATCCGCATCCGTGCACTGCGAGCGTTTTAGTGACTCGTGAGCTGACGAAACCTCTCCGCCGCGCGAAACGCACGAAACCAGTTAAGTTACATGTACAACGGAACTGGAATCGAAGCACTACATCAACAATTGATCACATCCGCAAAGTAGTTCCCGGGAAACGTGAGCCTAGCTTGATTTATCGTCGGTTTAGTTGTACGTCTTTAGCGTTTTGTAAAGAGATTTCATAGCAGCTGAGACATCTGCATTGCCAAAGACATGGAAAAGGACAGCGGCTGAGCGGTGGTCTAATAGGTAGGGGCTGAGCGGTGGTCTAATAGGTAGCGCGTCGGATTTAGCCGCTGCGCTACTGAACGGCCGTCACCAATGTCATGGCGACGAAGCGTGGGTGCGAGCCCAGGTCGAGCTTGTGATATGTGATACCGGTTTTTCCTGGCTGCCGGGCTGCTCATCGGGGGGTTCTCTCCGGGTTATCCGGCTTTCCTCCCCCAGCAAAATTGTTTGTTTTTTTTTTTTTAAAAGAAAGAGATAGCTATTTGGTGGCGCTGCACCGTGGCGACGCGCTTCCCGCGGGGGAAGCAGCCCGAATTTCCCGAAAGGGACAATAAAGTAGTTACCAAAAAAAAAAAAAAAAAAAATGGCTGGGACTAGATGGTGGTGACGTCACAGTCGAAACGAGCTGTGTGGGTCAACCCTGTTCCGGGTCCGTCGCTTCTCCACGCCCCGCCGACGACGTCCAAATCGGGCTAACCGAGACCGAGCCGAGTTAAGTGACACCTAAGAAGGGAAAAACAGAAATGCTCGGTGACAAGGAAAGTGGACAGTTGCGAACAACTTTGAGGTGTTATATCACAGTGTGCACAGAAGCGATGAAAACTGTCGCATTCACCAGCAAAGTACTTTTTCAGCCTGTTTAGAGAGTATTGCCTGCATGAGTTGTCTCCCTTGCTGCAAAAAGCACGCATTTTGGTGACAGAGAACAAAGCTCCCACGAAATATGCATGCTTGCTGCGGGTTTGTGTATGTACGGGGGATAACTCATGCAGGAAATAATCTCTAAACAGGCTGAAAATGTACTGTGCTGGTGAGTGCGACAGTTTTCATCGCTTCTGTGCACACTGTGTAATAACACTAGGACCTCAAAGTTGTTCGCAACTGTCCACTTTCCGTGTCACCGAGTATTTATGTGGTTTTTTTTTTTTTTAAGGTATCACTTAGCTCGGCTCGGTCTCGGTTAGCCTGATTTCGACGTCGTCGCAGGGGCATCGAGAAGCGACGGACCCGGAACAGGGTTGTGTGTGGGTTAGCTCCCATGGCTCAGGGGGTTGCTCCACCTAGGCCAAGACTCCTGTTACTGTATAGTATGTTCATGGAGAGTCTGGGACAAACCCTTGGCCTTTTGTTATGGTTATCCAAAATCCGTGTGCGCGCGCGCGAAGATTTCAAATTCCAAGTCTCCCGAAACGAGTCTCCAGCGGAGCGGTCTGCAGGCACACTCGGCTCGCATTCACAACGCCAAGCGTTACCAAAACAAAAGTTGTCTGCGAAACCTCGTAAAGTAGGTTGGTGGGCCACGAGCACAGCGAGTTTGTCCAAGCTGAAGACGGCCCCCACGCAACAGCAATACCAACAACATTTTGTGGCTTCATGCTTTCGCCCAGTCAACAGTGAGATTTACCGACACCGAAACACTGTCCCTGTGAGCCCAGAGACATGGAACATATTTTTTCTCTCTGTCTCTGCTGAACCCCACCGGCAGATAACTCTTTTTTCACGTTCTTGTTTATAGCTTCTTTAAAAAAAAATACAGTTAGAGTTTGGACAGATGTGTTATGATTGTGCGGTATTACAATGGACAGGTCAAAAGATATTCAGAGGTTTTCCAGTATTTTTAGTTACAACTAGTTTTGTATGTATCTTTCGAGGCCCTTGGACGTTAGTGTGCACGTGTCTGAGTGTGCAAGTTCGGAATATTTCAGAACAAACTGTAACCTTTTTGCTCTTAGCATGACTTGGCTTGCATTTTTTCTATTATTCTTGTGTCAGAACTAATTAAAATCTCCTGTTCCAAGGTTACTCGGCTTCAAAGAACACAAACATGTTTTCGAGCAGTTTTTAGTGCGCCTCTCTGCTCGAAATAGTCTGTCGGAATTTTAAAGTAGAGCTCTGAAAGCAATGTACGGCCATCTGCTGTCGTGCATATGAAACTTCAAACGACCCGAAACTGTTCTACTAAGCGAGTGACCACAACGCTGTATAGGGTTGTCACACGTTGCGATTCTGCAGGCCTACCAGCGGCTAAATGCCCTCAGGGTCAATTAAATCCGCTTGTAGAGGGCACTCCCCGGAGACGCCGCCGCGACGCCTGTGACTAGAGCGCGGTCCTATGTTTTCCTCGCCACGCCAGCAAGTCGCCGCTGACCACGCTTTGTGTATTGGAGCGCCGGGCCGGCGGTGCAGCTGGTAGCCAAAGTGCGTTGCAACGTATGAACGCAACCCCCTCGCAGGCACTCTACGTTTGACAAGGCCTTTAGCTGTCGCCTTGCCTTCTGCTTTGTATGTAGCCCTCTGCTGGCTCAGTGCCAGGCTATGATGTCGCAGGTGTCTACGCGGTACACGTGGGGTGACCGGACGTCCACCGTGTCACGTGACTTCATGGTGTATGATGAAATGCTGATTTACGAAGAGAAAGTTTCGCTGGGGGCTTAGAAGTATTTGTTAACCGAGATAGTTACGTTGGAAGTTAGGCCATTTACGTAACCGTTTTAAAGGACTCCAGAAGTGAATTGTTGCTGACAACCGGAAGCAGCTTCACTCCCTCACGAGACAGATTAAAAATTGACAAGCTATACCGGAGTTAATGTAGTCAGACAGCAGATTAGCCCAGGCGAGGAGGAGGTCATTAGTTTTACAGGCCAGTGTAGCCTGCTAGTGCAGCTCGTCCGGAGTTGGGGGCAGTCGGTGGAAAACAGTTAACGATTCCTGCTACCGATCAGGGCTTAAAGTCTTCCACCTTTTGGCGGATTTCCATCTTTGGCTACAAATTTTCCTTCCCCCGAAAAAAGTGTGTTTCCTCTTCTGAAGCACTTAAAGTCAGTACTGAAACTCACCAAATTGCACAGGTTTAGTCTAATTCTACAAATTTTCCCCCAAAAGAAGTGTTTCCTCCTCTGAGGCACCTAAAATCGTGCCAAAAGTGCACCAAACTGCACAGATTTTGGTCTAGTTAAAAAAAAAAAAAACCTTCGAAAGAAGTGTTTCCTTCTCGAAGGCACCTATAATTCTAAAATTATGCCAAAATGCACCAAACTGCACAGATTTTCGTCCATAAAAAAAAAACACACACACACACAAAAAAACAAAACAAAACAACAACTTCGAAGGAACATCGTGCTCCCCCCCCCCCCCCTAGAAATCTCTAATTTAATTGTAGTGTTTATTATGTATTATCCAATGTGTATTTTTAATTTGTTGTGTATCATTGTCTTTGTTTTGCCCACCACACCCAAATTTCCCTCTGGGATAATAAAGTTGCATTGATTGATTGTGTTTCCTTCTCGAAGGCACCTAAAATTCTAAAATTAATGCCAAAATGCACCAAATTACACAGATGTTAGTCCATTTTAAAAAAAAAACTTCAAAAAGAGTGTTTCCTTCTCGAAGGCACCTAAAATTCTAAAATTAATGCCAAAATGCACCAAATTACACAGATGTTAGTCCATTTAAAAAAAACTTCAAAAAGAGTGTTTCCTTCTCGAAGGCACCTAAAATTCTAAAATTAATGCCAAAATGCACCAAATTACACAGATGTTAGTCCATTTAAAAAAAACTTCAAAAAGAGTGTTTCCTTCTCGAAGGCACCTAAAATTCTAAAATTATGCCAAAATGCGCCAAACTGCACACCTTTTAGTCAATTTAAAAAATAAAAAAAAGTCCGGGGGAGCATGCCACTGGACACGCCTAGCATAACACGTTTTGGCAGACGTGTGCTCGTGGCTTCTCGGCGTTTTCAGCCAAGCAGTTGGCTAAGCGTATGCCGATTATTATAATCCGCAACATTAGCATTGATAATTATTTGATGCGTGGCTTTGTGTGCGCACTTTGATCTAGAGAAATCGACTCCCCGGATGCAGCAAGTTGCGAAGGTCGTGCTCTCAGCAGTTACATCAGGAGCGTCCGCATAATTATGGGCTAGTCCAGTTCATTTGACGGCAGCTTTAGGGCGTCCAAAGTTACTATGAGCCAGCTTTGGGGGGGGGGGTATCAGGGTGGGGAGAGTGGCACATGTAACCGACTCAGAAGCGAATGAAGTGGTAAGAGACTTGTCTGTGAAAATAAGGATAACGGGTGTATTGTTGTTGTGGTGGTGCAGTTACGTCACTACCGGTGAGTCTCTCTCTCTCTCTCTCTCTCTCTCTCAGTGGTTTTCTTTCGTTTCAGCAATGACAGAAATTTAAAAGTCCACGAAGCCTTCATCCTTGTGAAACAAACTTGATTCAATTTCATCCTATTCACTTTTCTGTGGTGTGTACAAATACAAAATCCAACAATTAGTTTGACTTGTTTGGGTCGGGCAAGGCGGTGAAACCCACTAATAGCTGTCTTTTGTCCCCTTTTGTGTCGGATGATGGTCACGGAGTGAAAACTTTTTCCCCGGGCTTTGAGCGTTACGTGCGCGTAGGCAGACGTCAAATTAGCTTCATTTCAAGTTGTGAGTACCCGAGCAAAATAAATTCTGTTCTTGTTGTGTGAAGTTACGCAGCGGTGTAGGGAAGCAGAGTATTGTTGCCGGATTTAACGTCAATTTAAGTTTAACTTGCGGCAGAAAATTGATACTTTGTAAAATTTAGTCTAAATTTAGTTCACCGAGTCGATATGTGGGGTAACCGTTGTTGACAGGTGTTTGCTTGAGTGCTTCCGTCTCTCCGTCGCGCTTGACTGAAACTGTTTCACCCACTTTCGTCCGTTTGGACAGGGGTGGGAGGTTCAGTTGCATCCATAGGTGGTGTTGTTTTGTTTTGTTTTTAGGGGGAAGTTCGCGGGAATTTCGGGACGCTACCATGTAGTAAGTTTCAGTGCTTCTTGACAACCAATTTGAAGAAACCATCCGCGTGTGGATTGGAGGGGGCTTACAGTAATTATTACGCCGACCTGAGTCTTCACTGTGGTCTGCGGTGTTATGTCTGGACACAAGTGACTGGTTTTGGTGCACGAATGCATTTGATGGAAAGTTTTCCACAACGCTGTATTTCAAGCATGCGCGCATATATTTTAAGTGTTTTTTGGGGCTTCGTTGCTGCTGACACATCACGTGATAGATGGCCTTTCGCAAGACTGTTCTGTTGCTACCTTGCAAAGTTTTCCCAAACGGAAATTGATTGGTTCTACTTCACGTTAAATTAGATACGCAATAACCACTTTGAACAATATTCGTGTTCCTTGGCTTTTGTACCCCCCCCCCCCTCATACACCTCTCTCTCTCTCTCTCTCTCTCTCTCCTCGACTGCCGATTTTTTCCGGGACCTTTTGAGGAGGTAGCCTTTCTTAAAAAAAATAATAGGCAATTAAAGAACAAAGCTTTGTCGAGAGGAAACCGCACGTATTCCTAATTGCCGACGTAAGAGCCAATTAAAGTGGTGCATATCTTTACAGCCTGTGCATGTTTATATTGATTGATCTCTGGTCTATACGCGAGCCGTTTTTGAAAGAAACAAAATTATAGTCATTCCGTAGATACTTGCTACAACCTTCAAAATGACATTCGTAAGTAGTTTGGGAAACGTTTCTTGTTCAGTTTCAGTTCTTCCTACTCGGCTCTGAGTCATAGGAAAAGCATCTTGGTACCTACTGATAGTCATCAACGAGTATACCTACCTAACCTAGCGGTCACACGCACATGCGTAAGATGCCTGCTGTTATTCTATACAGTACATCTCTCTCTCTCTCTCTCTCTCTCTCTCTCTCTCTCTCTCTCTCTCTCTCTCTGTAAGATGCCTGCTGTTATTCTATAAAGTGCATCTCTCTCTCTCTCTCTCTCTCTCTCTCTCTCTCTCTCTCTACCTTTACCGTTGAAAAATAAAGTTTCTTAAATCTCTCTCTCTCTCTCTCTCTCACACACACACACACACACACACACACACACACACACACACACACACACACACACACACACACACACACCAAGGTTTGAAAGTTGGGCCTGCGCACCTGTAACCTTGTAAAATAAAATCTCTCTCTCTCTCTCTCTCTCTCTCTCTCTCTCTCTCTCTCTCTCTCTCTCTCTCTCTCTCTCCGAGTTTCCTTACCTTTAGGAATGAACCGGAGAAATACAGGTGTTGAATTAGTTGTCCTGTGACGTTTGTGGAAGGCGTATGGCTACCCGGGGTATTGCTGCCAAGTTGGGACGTGCACTGTCTCTGTCTCTCGCAGACTTTTTGCCTCCCTGGTCTTCGGTCCTGTCTCACAGGTCAGTAACGCGGTGGGCTTGGCTTGGCGAGGGCTGGGAAAGCGGCGGCGCTGTGTGGCTATGGTCTGTGAAGAGAGGGGACGGCGGTGTTTTGCACGTGCACTGTGCCACGGCGCACTTTTTATAGGCCAGCCAGGCAGACCCCGGTCGCGAGGCACGTGGACACGCCTTCCGTGAAATCTGATTGTGACGTCATGCATAAATCGGCGACTGTCGCAGTATCGGCGACGCGCTGATATGATTACTGAAGATTTGGTGGGGGGATAAGGTTTAACTAGATCGGCTTTATCCATCCTCTGTGGCGTGCGGGAGGGAGAAAACTGCCGAGGAGAGTGGGGCGGGAGGGGTGTCAGGTGGGCACACGAATAAGTTTGATCTAGATTTCGTAACAATCAGGCTTGGGAATTTTCAGTCATTTGGCAGTTTTCCGCCAAATTTCCTATCCTCTCAGCAAAAACAAAAGTTAAAATTTTGTTTCAGCCCGAAAAAAAGGAAAGGAAATACAGTTGAACACACAGTAATGATACATAATATGTGGGACAGTCTACTTTCATTTTTAAAGACTTGTATGTCAGTACCATGGCGGTGTTTCACGTTTGGGTGCCAGGAGAGACTATTAAATGTCTTTAAATATTGCTAAAATTTGCTTTCTAAGTGGGTCATTGCCCCCGTGGTCCCCAAGCAGGGCTCTGCCTCTGCACCCTGGCCTACTAGGTTTCAGTCTTTTATTTTTCCTCGGCAATTCCCCAGCCTGAACAATATGAACTTCATTCCTTTCAAGTAAGTCTGGGGTTGTGCGCTAATGGCTGGACAAAAACAATCATAATTAATTAATAATAATAGTAATAATAATAATAATAAAGGGTATTTGTGGCGCCCCATCTCGCAAGAGCTCAGGGCGCGTACATAAACATAACATAAAAACAGCGTATATAACTTACAACACACACACACACACACACACACACACACACACACACACACACACACACACACACACACACACACACACACACACACACACAGATTTTTTTTGCAAGTGGCATGCAGAGATGGAGGGGGGTTGGTTCTACTGCATGGAGAAAAGATGTGTTTTAAGTTGAGATTTAAAGACTGCTAACGACTGAGCATGGCGGATGTGAGAGGGGAGGCCGTTCCAGACTACAGGACCAATGTATGAAAACGCACGATTTTAATTTTCCTGAGTGGGAGTGTTGCACTTTTGATTATACTCGTGCTCTGCTGCTTTAAGAGCCATCAAGGAACTGTTAATCTTGCCCTACTTTCGCATACAGGGCCAAACCCGAAAAAGAGTCAAACACGTGGGCTACTCATGCGCGGTACAAAATGTGTTAACACGTTCAGCAACAAGTCAATGAACGTTTCAAATAGAGCCCTTCTCCTGTTGTGGTAAGCAGTTTAAACTGGTGAGCAGTTTAAACTGGCGTGACCTGCGCATTGTTAAAAGTTTTTTGGGTTTTTTTTTTTTTTTTTTCGTGTGGGTTTCCCCCCCAAGTCTGCTTTTCTCGGATCGGCTTGACCAACATGTGTCCAACTTTGTGACGGCGAGTGGAGGAAATTTGTTGACGGGTGAGTGGGTGGTTGTTCCGCGGTTTTTAGAAGATTAGCAATAGATTAGATAGAAAACCGTGTGAGCCTGCGCGGTACTGACCAGTCTTTTACGCAGCAACATAGTACAGTCTTCACTAAAAGTTAAGGACCAGTCAACATAATGGCTGACAGTTTCAATAAATCAGAAAAAAAAATCAACGAATAAGATTTTTCCCGTAAAATTCGGTAGCAAGGTTAAGGGGTAATTAGTGAACGTGGCGACCACTGTGTGGATGGCACGTGCGCGTCACACAGCATGCTTGGCGCGTTTGAAAATCTGCAATTTCGGCAAAACTAGACCGAGTTTCAGTGTTCAGTGAGCGATACCTGGGGCTTTCTGCACGGCAAAAATGAGATGCAGGTCAAAGAATGCATCCCTGGTTATACACTGTGCTCATTTGTTTGCCTACATAAGCCGCCGTTTCAGCGATGTTCAGCACTACACCAGCATGCCACCACGACAAAAGTTGAATGATATTTGTAAGTGGTCCTTAACTTTTTGTGAAGGCTGTAATATCTCCCTCACCTGAGCGGAGCGGTTGATCGTTGAACTTTCAAGGCTGGAATTCCCGCTGGGGCCAGATATTGTGCTGGCCTTTCTTTCGTTGTCCATCTTTGCGGTGGAGAAGGCCATTAAACGCCCAAATGATGTGATGTTCTCAAGTGTTTGTTGTGGTTGTTGTTTGTTTGTTTGTTTGTTAAGTTATTGCACATGCCAAACCAAATTTATGTTGTTTTTTATTGGCGTAGAATGTTAATTTTTCATTCTTATTTGTTTTGAGCAGTGAGTCCAAAGACGATTTTGCACTTTATACCTGTTATTTGATGGACCATAAAGGATTTTTTATTTTAATTCGAAACACCCACCCCTCCACTCTGTCTCCCCTGCCTGAGTTTGGCGTAGGTTTTCTTTGTTGTTGTTATTGTCGTTGTTTGGTTGATCCCCCCCCCCCTTTCCCCTCAATTCTCAGACTCGGACAGAGTTGATTGTTTTTTGGGGTTTTTTTTTAGGCCTTAGGCGTCTCACAAGTTGTTGTGCATGTACATATATAGAAAAAAAAAATGATACAAAAATGAATAAATTTAACATTTCATCAAAACATTGCGAGAAACCATGCGGGAAAAGGACCCATTTTCGTCAGAAAAAAAAAATTACTGAACACGAAAATTAAGCAATTGAGTCATGGGATTAGATGGAGAGCGGTGCTGTTGTTCGTGAAACAAGTGTGGAGTGGTGTCCCTGGCCACATCCGGATACATCAGTTTAATTGAGTTTATTTTGTACCGCGCACGAGTATTCCACTTTTTTTTAACACTCTTTTTCGGTTTTGGCCCTGTATGCGAAAATCAGGCAAGATTAACGGTTCCTTGGCGGCTCTTACTGCAGCAAACACGAGTATAATCAAAATGCAACGCTGCCACTAAGGCAAATTTAAAATCCATGCAGAAATAAAATCATTATGATTTTTTTTTTTTTTTTTTTTAGTTAGGCCACAAGTGCACATCCTCAAACTTACTCGGTAGGAATTGAGTTAATTCAGTTCAGTCAAGTAATACTTTATATGGGAAATTCGTATGCAGCGATCAAATATATGAATATACATCGATCATCATACAATGCACATGAGTTTAAAGAAATGCGATTTAAATGATGATGAATTACGTTCAGAAGACCGCCCTGGTCATCAAGAACACGAAAAAAAAAAAAAAAACCAAAAAACCCCAGATCTCCAGCAACCATGAGCATATTGCATTTGAACGCAGAAGAAAAGAAAGAAAGAAAGAAAAAGCAGAAGAAAAGGAGAACAAGATACATTTACTGGGATTGATTTAGCAGAGGAAGATCCGTTTCAACACTGCATTGTCACGCGAGCTCGAAATTCAGACAAAATTCACGCGGTGAAATTGGCCGTGAACGAAGCTTGTCGAGGCGAGACGGGGGCTGCGCTGGAGCATTGAGAAGCCATAAGTCAACCGTGAGATAAGAAGAATGGCCAAAGAAAATGTCACCGACCTGGTTCCCTCCTTTTTTTTATGATTGGTAGCAGCGGGGAAATATGCGTGGTTTGTCGAGGACATTGTCTGCGAGAATTTCTCAGACATTTCCTCTCTCGGTCTCTAATTCACGTTTCCTCTCTCTGTCTCTAGGTCACGTGTCCTCTGTAGTTCCCTGTCTTTGTTTGTCTGTCTGTCTCTCTGTCCGTCCGTCCGCCCCCCCCCCCCCTCTCTCTCTCTCTCTCTCTCTGGGTGGTTTTCTTTAGATAGTTAATACATTTGTTTGTCTTTTTTCTCTGTTTCTTTTTCCTTTTTCCCCCCTTGTTTTGATGTTGTCTTTTTACCCTTTAACGTAGAATAGCAGGACAGCTTGTAAGACAGGCAGCAATGCCTAAATGCTCTATCCTGAATTTAAAAAAAAACAAAACTTTTCATCATCATCATCATCTTCATCATCATCATCATCATCATCATCATCATCTCTCTCTCTCTCTCTCTCTCTCTCTCTCTCTCTCTCTCTCTCTCCTCTCTCTCTCTCTCTCTCTCTCTCATTGTTATTCACATGCTCTTTAGGATATTCTGGAGTTAATTTTGTGAAAGGATAAATTAGACAGCATTATCCAAATACACGTTTCGCTCTTGCTTTTTGTTGACGTCTAGTATTTTATATCTTAGTTTTTAGATATTCTAGTGTTTTGAATTGTTTCCAGGGTGAGTTAGGCGGCGATGCCTGTAAACATTTTCTAGATACACGTTTCATCATCGTCGCCATTACCGTCGTCTTCCTCGTCGTCATCATCATCATCATCACCCACCCACACCCCTACTCCCACCCCTGTGTGTGTGTGTGTGTGTGTGTGTGTGTGTGTGTGTGTGTGTGTGTGTGTGTGTGTGCTTGCTCACAAGTTTGGGTGGATCAAATAGGTTTCGATCACGTCGTCCGACTTTGACTTTTCAATACTTTTCACCGTCTTGCTGTACGTTTTTTGTTTCCGTGTTTCAGTGTCCCGCGGCTATTTTCTTATGGTTCGATTTCTTTGAAGTACACGTAACTAAGTTGTCTTTTGGTCTCTGTGTGTGTGTGTGTGTGTGTGTGTGTGTGTGTGTGTGTGTGTGTGTGTGTGTGTGTGTGTGTGTGTGTGTGTGCAGACAGTTGTTTAGGACAGAAGATTTTTTTTTTAACAACCGTGCAAAAACCAGATGGGAGCGGTCTTGGGAGGGAATACGTGTAAAGGTATATGGTGGACGGAGGGGGGAGACGGAGGGGGGGGGGGAGAGAACAAAAAAAAATCGACAGAGAAAAAAAAGCACCCCCCCCCCCCCACACACACACACACAGAGAAACAAACAAACAAACAAACAACAAAACCAAACAGACAAAAACCGCAAAACAACAACAACAACAAGGAAAAAAAAATGTATATACACATATTACGGAACGTCGCTTTCCTCATGGTCCATTTCCGTGACGTACTGAAACCTCATCACCCACCCCAACCCTCCTCCACCCACCCCTCTTTGTCCACTCTAGCCAACACCCCCACCCCCCACCCCCACCCCAACCCCCCCTTCCTCTCCCCACCTGTCGTGTGGCTATTACATCTAGAGGGACTGAGTCGGGCGCCGGAAGCATCGTGTCCGGAATGGGCAGTGTCTTTGAAGCATCGGCTCTCATACGATTTTACCCTAAATTAACAGCCCTGCCTCATATCCATCCGTCACCCGCTGCCGTCCAGGGCTAATGTTCAATTAACCTTGGCGATATCCCCTCATCAGCCGGGATGGGGTGGCGGGAGATTGGTTTGGCTATTGTTAGATTAGTGCTCGCTCGGTGATTATTGGGCGCTTCGTGTTATGGGAAAAGTGATGTGCGACGGCGGTTCGGGGGGGGGGGGGGCTGCAAAAAGCGATGACAGCTTCAGGGTAGTAGTGGTTTTTTGTGGTTGGTCTGTGTTGGAATGGACTGCGACGGGGGTAGGGTTGGGGACGGAGGTTTTCGGTCCGGGGGGGGGGGGGGGGGCTGCAAAAAGCGATGACAGCTTCAGGGTAGTAGTGGTTTTTTTTTGGTGGTTGGTCTGTGTTGGAATGGACTGCGACGGGGGTAGGGTTGGGGACGGAGGTTTTCGGCTCGTTGAGCGAGAGGGAGGAAAGTGAAATGACATCTGGGTGACTTTATTTCTGTTGAAGAAGGGAGGGTTGCGGGGTAAGGGGGCCCCGGGGGGTGGGGGTGGTGGATGGGGGTGTATTTTTTTTCGTTTTGTTGAGGGGAGTGGGGGGGGGGGGCAGTAGACCTGGACGGTATGGGTGGCGGATTCAAATGAAGAGCAAGTTGGGGGGGGGGGGGTCGTCTTAGGCTCATAGAATTGTGGAGAAGGGGTAGGACAGAGGTTTTTTTTTTTTTTTTGGGGGGGGGGGGGGGTTGCGTGCAGATAGAGATTGGTGGGGGGGGGGGGAGCGCGGCGTTTAGAATTTGGGGGAAGGGGGGGGGTATCGCCGGATATGTTTTGTCGTTTGGGGAAGAGGGGGAACTTCAGAAGCATTTTGCGGGTAGCTTTTTTAAATGTTTTTTTTTTTTACGGGCAACTGGAGTGAATGGCATAAAAAAAAATGAGCAGATCTATGAGGAATTTTATGGGCTGGAATGATAAAGATAGTAAAGGGTGTTGGACGCTGTTGGTGGTGTGCCTGTCTGCACACAGTGCACCGCCATCAGTAAAAGCCAAGACCCATTCAGCTGGACATGATCATACGTCTGTTCCAAGCACCAGTGAATCTAACCGTAGTGGACGTTATAAATTGCAGACAGAATGGTGGTGAATATCAAAGACGGGGCAACGATGAAAAAGCCAGCACAAATATTTGGCCCCAGCCGGGATACGAACTCGCGGCCCGAGCATTAGAAGTCCAACGCTTTGCCATTCGGCCACACCGGCTTCCCTGTGTTATACAGGGAAAATTCTGTTCTGGAACAGTCGCGCTAGCGACTACGCCAGTGCTCTCGAAATAGTCTTACAGATTAGTAGAGTTCCGAATGCAACACACTGACGTTTGATGGCCGTTAAAACGACGAAAACTCAACCGTCCGTAAACGACGTCCGCCGTGTTTCCCTTGTCGGCTGCTCGGCGAAACGGTCAGGGGAGACAATCACGTCAGAGGAATGTGCCGGCGGCTGCTCGGTGAAAGGGGGCTGCACTCTGGAGTCCAGGGCCCGTATGCAAAAGCCGAGGTTAATCTAACCCACGGCTACAGGCCTAACCCAGACCAGGTCCATTCGTGTTATAATAATGCCACGGGCTACTGCACGTTGGCTTCAATCAGCTGAACGCACGCTTGTCTGTGCATGTATTTGTGCACCTGTCTTAGTGGCGGAATGCTAGACATCACCAATGTAGCCCAGAACGACCTGTGAGCCTGACAATGGTAGCAGTAGTATTTTTAAAAGAGCTTTTAGTGCGTCACAGTGCCGTTTACACTCTGCGCGAGCGGTCGAACATTCACATTGTACGACTGAGTGGTTGGTCTTGCCGACAAGGCCCTCGCTGAGTGTGTTAGCCGCGTCATTAATATGTAATAATAGTACTGACGAAGAAATAATACGAAGGTTTTATAGGGCGTTGCTGTCCAAGTCCCAAGGACTCGCTGCGCTTAAAGCGCGTGCACGCGCGCGCGCGCAAACACACACACACACACACACACACACACACACACACACACACACACACACACACACACACACACACACACACACACACACACACACACACACACACACACACACTATTTGCACCCATTTTAACATCCAATTTGGCAGGTGCAGCGACATGAGATGGCTCATGGTACACACACACACACACACACACACACACACACACACACACACACACACACACACACACACACACACACACACACACAGAATCAACAGTACACTGTAGTAAACTTTCACAAGCTTGACGGAAGAGAAAGGTCCTCAGATGGGATTCCAACAGCGGTAGTGAGGGCTGAAGGCTGTTGGCTTGTATTGGCTTCTGTTGGCTCAGTGCTAACATTTGAGATGCTGTCACTGTGCAGGTTTCTACGCGCACCACAACAGCTCAGAACGATCTGCGAGCATATGCATGTTAAAGACAGACCATTCATTTTCTCAGGTTCGAGTCCCACTCGGGACAAGGAATGTTTCTTTCTCGGACGTGGCACCGTTTATTCGGGCCGACCGTCGGGGGTTCTCTCCGGGTACTCCGGCTTCCTCCCCCTCTGCTTTGGAAATGTTCAGCCCACCAAATTTGAAAATAAGTGAAATTGTAAATTCCGAAACCTAAATAGCTGAGCTGTCCATTCGCACCACGTGATTGTAATGTGTGTATGTCCAGTGTGTGAGAGAATGCGTGTGATTCACTTGAGCGTGCGTGTTGGGTTCAGTTCGCGGCGCTTTGAGCCCATTAAAAAAGTTTGGGTAAAGCGCCTGTACAGTACTTAGTTATTCTTAGTCTTCTTGTTATTAATAATTTTCTAGCGTACAGGCGAACTCAGAAAACAGAAGTTTATTTATTTATTTATTTTTTAATCTTTGCTTTGGCCTATCCGAAGTTCGACTTGGTTTTTATTTCGCTGGCCAGTTTACACAAACAAGTATTCAGGCGGTGGCAAGAGGCCAGAAGCCTATATAGCCTCCTCCTAACAGAAGTTGGCCTCTGCGAAGCTAGGAATCCTGTAACATCAGCGTTCAAACTCTCAATACTTACGACAGGCATACACAGGCTGGGGAATTTTTCAGTCATTTGGCAGTTTTCAGCCAAATTTCCTACCCTTTCAGCCAAAAAAAATAAAAAATAAAAAATAATTCCAAGTTTCAGCCAAGAAAAGGAAGGAGGAAAAGGGTTGCACACACACAGTCATATTGTATCAGATTGCATGTAATGCCATATGGGACTTCCTAACCTCATTTTATGATTGTTGATTATCAGTATCACAGCAGTATATTTCACGTCTGGGTGCCAGGAGAGGCTGAAATTTGTTTTCTGAAGTGGTGCATTGCCCCTGTGGTCCCTGAGCAGGATGTTGCCCCTGCACCTCGGCCTAGTTTTCAGTCTTTTTTTTTTGTCCTCAGCAATTCCCCAGCCTGCATACTACAGCGTAT